>VXBI01002036.1:0-207114 GCA_013397375.1 Toxostoma redivivum | reverse complement strand
CGCCCGGGGCCCGGGGGGCCCGGCCGCTGCCGCTCGCCCGCCGCGCTGCGGCCGCCTTGGGGCTGGGCCGGGCCGGGCGGGACCCGGGGCAGGTGAGCTGGGGCCGGGGCTGTGGTGGCTGGGGCTGGGGTTGGAGCCGGGGCCGGAAGCGCGTTGGAGGGCCCACCGCTTCCTGCGCGGCCGTGCGAGCCCGCCCGGCCCGTTTGCGCTGTTTGTCCCTCCTCCTCAGCGCCGAGCGGCCCCTGGGGCTGTGCCGCTCCTGCGGGCAGCTGCTCCGGCCCCACCGCCGGCCCCATTGTGCTCCATGCCGTCCCCGCCGTTCCTGCGCCGCCTCCGGAGCGAGCCCCTGGGACCGGGCGGCTGCTGCGTGCCCTAAAGGAGGGAAATTCACCCTTTACCCCTGGGGTTTGCTTCGAAACCAGAAGCGCTTTTCCTTCCTTTCCTACCTTAAACTCCATCCGAGTCCCAGGAACCACTGGGTTACAGCACAGTGGATATGGAAAGGTTTATTAACCAGCCGAGCAGGGAAGAGCGTGCGATAGCTTAACTCCCTCGCTCTCTGAAATGTGTTACATACTGATCGCATAAATACGTGCTCTTGATACTTGAGCATTCTTATATCACTGAGACCAAGTTGATGCAATGATTAAAATGTCTTTTTTAGTCATTCTAGTGATAACTAGAGAGGGTTTACTTTGGCTTGGCTACTTTCCTTTTTTCTTCCTCTCCCCGCAGCTGGAAAGGAGGGCACAAGGGCAGCAGCAGAAGCGCATCTGCCGGGTGGTCCTGGAGCACTTCGAGAAGCAGTACACGGCAGAGCTGGGGGACGCGTGGAGCAGGGTCAGGTCTGTGCCTTTGGGGAGATGGAAGGAAGGGCAGAGTTAGGAATTGAATTAGTAATGACACGTATGGCAAAGGCTGACACTTAATTTGGGTCTTGATCACACAGCTGCTAAAGAATTTCATTATTAAAAAAGCAAAAAGCATAGATGCATAGCATTAGTTTAATTGAGTCGACTTAGGAACTCTGATTTGATCAATATGTTTTTCTGCTTTAGGCAGTGAATACTCCTGAGGAAAATTTTTTTTGAGATTAAATGAAAAGTTATTAATAGAAATTCAAACAGAAAGGGGGAGAAATCCATGTAAGAAAGGCCTGAAAGAGCAAACTGAAATACAAACAAGCATGTTTCTATCACATATCACTGCTGTCTGTCTTCCAAAATATCTATTGATTTAAATCGTACGCAGTGTTTGCAGAACATAAAATGTAAAAAAGAACACTTGTAAAAACAGCATTTTAGTGTTGGCTGAAATGAGCATTGTAAAGCCAATGTGTGTGTGATTATTTTTGTTGTTTACAGCTAATATTACAGCTATTCTTTGTCCCTAGGGAAGTACTTTATAGTCAGGAAGAACATTGTGCTTCATCATTTAAATCTTCTACATAAAGTAAGAAAGATGGAGAATGTCTTGGTTCAGAAGAAATTGGTGTTTTAAATGCAATAATCAGAAAAAACAGTGCCTTGATTTCCTATTAAAATAATTTTCCTGTGCACTTTTCTAACCAAAATTATTAATTTCTGATTACACCAGGATTATCAAATGGTGGGATTGTAAGTGAAGGCTTCCTACAATGTTTTATTAGATGGTTTATGGAATGGCTTTTCCTTTTTCCACCCTAGGGATGTGCTGACCTCTCCGTGGTGCTGGCAGCACGCCCTGCTGCTGAACAGGTTCAGCCAGAGCCCTGGCCTGGAGAGCAGCCTGGCTGAGCAGGGATACCAGCCTGCCTTCCCTGCAGCTCTGCCCTACCTCCCAGCAGCCTTCAGGTGCTACACCAGGACAGCTCCTGGCAGATTCCCTGCACAGAAGCACCAGCCTGGCAGGCTGAAGGACTATTACCTGCTCAATGCTGCCTCGCTGCTGCCCGTGCTGGCCCTGGAGGTGGAGGATGGAGAGAATGTTCTGGATCTCTGTGCTGCACCAGGGGGCAAAGCTGTAGCTATCCTGCAGTGTGCCTGTCCAGGTAGTGGAGGGAGCCAGGTGCTGGTGGAGGACAAAAAAAAACCAAACAACTGTTTGTATTCCATCTAGTTCCATGTTTAATAAGGATTTTATGAAATCTGTTTGCCTAGAAGAGGATTAAAAATGCAGTCTTTACTTTAATGTAGGTTACTGCAGAGGGAAAGGCAAAAGTAGGGTAGCTCTGTGGATTTTTTCTCCACCATTCAGAAGTTACTTAAAACCTTGTCACTTTGTTGGCACAGGGCTGTAAGTAATCTGCAATCTTAGAAAACTTTTCACTTTTTACTTTTTTTTTCATTCTTTTTTTTTTTGCTGCCTCCTTTGTCAGTGCTGTGCAAATATTACAGGTAAATTTAAGTGTGCTGATGTAAAGCAGAGTATGCTCCTGCTGATGAGACCATTACTATAACCAGCTGAGTACAACTGCTTTCCTTCTCTCTACTAGAGGAATGAGGTGATGCTAATGAAGTAAATTAAATAGGAATTGTCCTTTCAGAAGGTGTAGGGAAAAAAAACCCCAACACTTTACCCTCTGTCTGCTTCTGAAGACACCAAACTGTTGGTAAGGATGGAAGATGTGAAGACCTTGATTATTAATATACCTCAGTGAATGCTGAGATGTGCCTTAAGATACACAAAATTGATGCTTTATTTATTTAAAAACTAATTTAATAATATGGAGCATGCACTTCATTTAGATGGTGGCTCAAGGATCCCAGGAAGGCACTCACTCTTTGGATATGGGTCATTATTAAAGTTTGTTTTACTGTGGAAGTTTATTGCTACAGAGGGATTTGCTAGTAAGTATTTAGGGTTTGCTCTGTAGGAGCATGTTAACATTTATTTAGGCTTATAAAAATTCAGTAGTATTCAAAAAAGTGCAATAAGAAAGGCACATAAGATGTAAACTCCATGGTAGTCATGGCAATGCAGTAGAACTTCCAAAATGGGTCTAACTCCTTATATTTGTAATAACAAAACAGAATTTATAAAGACTTCTCTTTGGGTGTTTACTTCTTTTTGTTTGTTTTCCTTAATTTTCTAAGGTAATTTGCACTGTAATGAATATGATGATTTGAGGTCAAGATGGTTGGAGCAAACAATAGAATCCTTTATCCCAGATCCTTTGATTAACTTGATAAGGGTCTCTAAACTGGATGGGAGACAGATTGGAGATCTTCAGCCTGAATTTTATGACAAGGTAACCTTATTATTGGCAAGTTACATTTCTGCATTCTGATTCTTCTTCCTATGCTGCTTTCTTTTTAATTTTCTTTTTTTTTCCCCTGCCTCCCCCCCAAAAATAGCTGACTTATCAAAGGGAATAAAGTCATGTACAGGATTTGTAGAGCCTCAGGAAACACTTCATGAAGCTTGTTGTGCATTTATTCCTGTGTTGGATGATGACATTCATCCTTGGGAGTGAATTCTGAAGACCTTGTAGCTGTAATCTTTGCATGATGTGTGATTAGGAAGGGGAGGAGAACAGAGGGAGCTGCTCAGGTAGATCTTATTTCCAGAGCACTCATTTTTTATCTCCCCACCTCCTAACCCCAGAAAAACATCTAAAAATAGTAATGAGATAATTTCTTAATATTTTCTTAATATTTGTAAAAGAAGATTGACTATATTTTGGCACATGGTGTTCAAAAAGTGACCATCTCTGTTGAGATTTTTTTAAAATTTTATTTTATTTATTGTTCAGGTACTGGTTGATGCTCCTTGTTCAAATGACAGAAGTTGGCTCTTCTCTGCTGACCCTCAGCAAGCTGTGCTCAGGCTCATGCAAAGGAAGGAGTTGTCTTCCCTGCAGTTCCAGCTTCTAAGGTGAGAAGTGCAAAAAGTTAAAGGAACTTCCTGTAATTAATAAAAATTACATGGGGGCAAGATTTAATAAACAAACCCAGGATTTGTCCTCTGAAAATAATGTCAGGAATATGAGGTTGTGATGCTGTTTAGAATAACTAGTGGTCTGGAAATCTGTGTGGGTGATAGCAGCAATGAGGCCTTGGTGCTCTTAACTCACTTATTGACAGAAAAGTCCATTTGCAGGTGAGTCACAACAGTCTGATGTAAAATCAAAATATTTTAGGTGGGCACAGCTAAAATGGGTTTAGATATATTCCATATTGATTGTTCATAGCACAGAAAGGCTCCCAGTCCTAACTGGCAGGGTAAAAAAAATAAAAGAATGTGAGGTTTGGTGGGAGAAAGAGAGGATTGTTTATTTTTGAGAACAACCCCCCAGTAATCCAAAGCCAGGCTGTCATGTATTGCACATTTTAATGCTACCAGCCATGGGCTGGCATTTATGAAGCATTTCAAACTGCACAGTTTTTCTCATGGAGAAAAAAAAAGTGATTTTTCAATACAACCTTCTAAACTTGAATTTTATTTGTGGAGTAACAGTCATGCCTGAAGTCCATCTATCAAAGCAAATTGAGGGAAAAATAATATATTATTAAAAAAAAAGGAAAATTTTTGTGGAAAGTTCCCTTTGCAGTTCAAGATAGTTTTGCAAGACTTCCAGTTGAAAAAGGCCTGGCAGAAGCCTGTGATTTATAACAGAAATATGAGGATCTTATTGCAGTAATGCATCATGTCATCCGTTTCCTTTGAAGAAATCAATCACATTTAAAATACTGACCTGTTTCAGTTTTCCCTTTTCAATATCTGACACAGAAAATCCAATTTGTGAACCTGTAGCAAAAGGAAGCATACATCATGCAGAGAAATTTTGAGAATTTGCATAAATCATTCTACGTTGTAATCCTGGAGAACTCATGACAGCAGAAACCTTGTTAAAAAAAAAAAAAAAAACATTCCTGTCAGCCCAAATCAGGTTTAATTGAATTATTCCTGAACAGAGAGAGAACTTTCTGTGGAAAATACATTCTTTACTTTAGCAACAGTAATAAGAATTTGTACAGGCAAAATACCTGTGCTTTATAAATTGTATTAAAAGGATGGTTACTTTCACGAGTTACAGTTTATAAGGATTATTGGATAAAAGTATTATTGGTCAAGGATAGAAGGGTTATTGATTGGATTATTGGGTAAAATATATAAAGTATAGCTGTCCACTGGCTGGTTATTGTTCTTTTTACCTGATCACTTTGGAATGAACTCCCAGTTCTAAAGACATCTCAGATCACATGTGAAAGGGGAAAAAGGAAATTATAAAGCAAGATCGGGAAAGGCTGAATGGTTCATGACAAGTGCATTAGAACTAAAATTTTGGAATGGCTTCCCTATTCAAGCCTCTGTTTTACAACTAGAGTGCATAATTATAAATAAAAAGTTGAGTTTGAATCCCTCCTCCAGCACTTCTGGTAATATTCAGGAGGGCTGAGCCTCCATGAATGCAGCTGTTCTGATTTTGTACAAGCCAGCTCATGCAGGGCTCTCTGGTTCACTGATGCAGCTTACCTGGTGCTTTATGCTCCCAGGTGTTCCTCACCTTGGTTCCTGTACCTGCAAACAAAAAACAAATGTAAGACTGAATCCCAGCAGTTTTATTGAGAGTAATGGAAGAAATGCATTATAAGAGCATGGAGTGACAGGACAAGGGGAATGGCTTCAGAATGGGAGGGAGTGGGTTTAGATGGGATAGAAGGAAAAGAGTCTTCCTTGTGAGAATGAAATGAAAAGTAGAGGGGTTTTTTTTTGTTGTTTCTGTCAAGCAACAGCCTCAAATTTGAGATTTCCTCCCTCTTAATTGAGGAAATGCTTTGCCTCTAATTCGTTTTTATGGATCTATTTCAGAGGAGGCTGGGGTCATCAGAGGGAAGTTAAGGAGAAAAAAGTAGGGTTTGCAATACAATGTAATTAATTAAGTACATAGAGGCTTCAGAGAACAAAGATCTGGAAGAAACTGATGCAACAATCCTCCTCCTGCAGCCTGCATAAAATCTGAAATGTAAATAAGTGATATAAATGCTGAACAGCAAATGTTCTAAGCAATGAGGGCACCACTGATTTGTAGGAAATTGAGATTGTAATGATTGCTTGTACCCAAACCAAAGCATCCCTGCTGAGTGCTCTAATCCAGGAACACACTGCAAATCTTGTTATTATTTGGAGTGTTCGTGCAGAAAACAAATTGCAAAGTTAAAAAAAAAAAAAGAAAGAATATTCATTTCCTGATGCTAAATGCTAACACAAAATACAGTGGTTCCCAAAAGCAAATTTACCAATGTTATCAGTTCTCAGAGAGAAATTAAATTTTGGGCTAAGCATGAATGCCCAATTACATAGTGGTTAAACTGTTATGGATGTTGTAATTATTCTTAGACTGGTTTCTGCAGCTGAAAGGAACTTGTGTTAGGGCTCAGCAGAAAAGAAATCCAACAGAATACAATTTAGAAACTCAGCAAAGGCATTCGAACTGCTGGAACTCTTCTGTGCAACATCTCTGAGTAATTAAACAGCTTTGTATTTTCCCTGAATTGTGATGTTTTTCACAGGAGAGGAATTGTGTGCTCTTAGCTGGGCATTTTTGTGGTTTTAGAGGCAAAAACTTGTATTAATAAATACAAAGTCATATATTTAGCATATGTCACCACTGTACCATTTCTGCTGTGTGGAGTAAATTGTGCTGGGAATTTCTTCATCACATCTTCAGCTCTTTCCCCTGGAATTTTTCCTTTTGCTCCTCTGTAGCTGCCCAGTTAATCCTTTTTATTGTCCAAAACCATCTTCTCAATTAACTCCAATGGGAATTTTTGAGAATTCCAGCTGTTGGACCAAGAAATGTGCTGTGGTTTGTGTGCATGATAGGATTGTTTACCCATTTTGTGTCTTAAAAAAGCTGAATATTTTGTGTTTTGTTGCTATGCTATTCCCCAAAACACTTTTATTGGGTTGTTGGAGGTTTTACCTGGTTGGGTGGAATTTCTTCTCAAAGGGTGAGTGCTGTGGCCACTGCTGTGGCTCCAGGTGTTCCATCAGGTGATGTTAAAATAAATGATTTCTGATGTTAAGTGTGGCAGCACCCTGTGAATAACTTATGGATCAAGTCCCTTAGGATATGTTGCAAAGCCAGGTTTATTGAATATATAAATAACTGTATGATTAAAAAAAATAAGCTACTCAGCACGTTTTTGGCATCACATATTTGAATTCAGGCACAAATTTTGCTTTAATTCCACCTTTAGTCCTTTCTCTTTGCTTTAATTCCACCTTTAGTCCTTTCTCTGTGTTTAATGAGCTGTGAGGATAACCACTACCCCTAAAGTTCTCTTCAGTGGGCTTCAAAGGTCTTTCATTCTCCCATCTGGGTTGTCTCATATCCCTGTTTTAAAAGAATAAGCATTCAAGAGATCACCATGCATTAAAGGAGAAAGATCAATAATTCTAGCTGTTTGTTTGGTCTTTGCTTTAGAATAATTTAGAATTATTTGCAATAGAAATATTGCTTATCAGGATTTTCAGGACGAATTTTGTTTAGGGAATAACAAAGTGTATATTTGTGGATTTGTGGAGTTTGGTTGATTAGTTGAGGGGATTTTGATGCCTGTGTCTCCTTTTATTTATAATTCCATTTAATGTTGAGAAATGCAGTTGATTTTCTTGAGTCTCCTGTTATTCCTGAGGTGCAATGTTTCTTCACAGGAGCATTTTACTTAGGAGAAAAGGGAGTGCTTGAACTACTGTCATTGCCCATCACAAAGTAGTAAAAAAATTGGTATTTTGACACTGAAGGATTTTCTTTATCATTTTGTCCAGGTTCAAAGAAATAAAAGCAAAACACTTACCATGCAGGTCATATTGCCACAAAGTATCTGGACTCTTGTGGGAGGTAAAAGGTAATGTGGACATTTCAAGTCAATAAAAAGAATAGAATTGGCATTTTTTATTCTGATGAGACATTATCTTACCTATTGAGCAGAAATACGTTGCAGTTGCCAAAAGATGGCACTGTTGAAGTGTTGTGTTTGTTCAAAATTTCCCTAAAAATGTATCATCTTTTCACTTTAGTGCTGAAAATGGTCGAATGATTAACATAATTAATGCTGCCCCTTCCCATGGCATGCAGCATAAACCCAAGCACAGGAGGACAGGCTGAACATGCAGGGGCTACCTATAGTATGAAATTTATATTTTTTGTCTCTGCCTATTTTTACAAGGTCGTTTGAGATACCAAGAATTTTAGATTGAAAAAAGCCTATCATGTCTCATTTTCTGTAAGTGGGAAAAAATCCTTTTTAGGTCCTGGCTAACTATATTTTAGTTCCATGGAACAGTTTTTTGGGTTTGGAATTGTTATGTGGCTCTAGCCATGATTATTTTTTTCCCTCTGAGGTACTAAACAGTAATGCTGTTTTGTTTTCCCTAATTTTGTAAATCTTGAAAAATAAACTAAAAAAAAAAGAGCTTTGAAATATCTTTCTTTTAAAAGTCTTTTCTGGTGTTCCTGTAATACAAGGAGTTAGGATAGATTAATGCATCTGTTGTACCTCTGACTTCACAGTACAAAATGAACCTGTACGAGAGACACACCCTGCAAAAATATAAAGTATATTTTACTTTTTTTTTTTTTAAATGCTGTAAAATCTCATTTAGAAAGAGGAGGGGAGCAATATGCATGTGTAATTTGTTTTACAGAACTTGTTGAATTAGATGGACAGAAAAATTTTCCAGGGCTCTTAATGTGTGTTTCGATGTTTCTTCATGTGAAGCATGAAACCTTGCAGTAATGGTGACTGTAAACTTGTAAAATTCATTACAGGAAATATATGTACCTGAAATAAAATTATGACATTAACTAGATCTTTATTTCAGCTGAAAGTTTTAGCTCTTTATAAACACAGATAGATGTATGTGTGCCACGAAGAGAAAAAGAACTGCAGATTAACTACCTTTAAATATCGTGGGGATTTTTTTAAACAGGGCATTGTAATAAGAGGAAGGTGAAAAAATATTTTGGCATCTTAATCATTTCTAGGTTTGGCTTCCCATTTTTAGGAATCACAAAGTAACAGGCGCCGAATTCCTTCTGCAAAGTATCCATAATTAAGATTCATAGTGAAACAGAAATCTGAATTCCTAGATGGTGGAGTTAGAGTAGGACTGAGATAAGCTTCATCTCCAACCTGTCCCTTGGATGAGCTTGTTCCCTCCAGTGATGAGAGGAAGTTGCTTAAATGTGTTTGGACAATTCTCTGATGATCAAATCCTCTCCTGAACGCATTCTCTGTGCTGCTGGTGAGCAGAGGACTGAGCTGCCTGCCTTTGCTGGCCCAGCTCAGTGTCACCCTGTGTGACTTTGAGCCCAGCCCTTCCTCCCCTGGAATTCTGCGGCTCCCTGCAGGTTTATCAGGAGGCAGGCACGGCTTAATCAGGGCTGGCGGGCGTTGACTTTGAGCACAGGCTCTGAAACAACTGTTGTTGCACTCCACAAGATGGATAGATACATTGATTAACCTTGCTGCCTCAAGTAATTCTCCTCAGGTATTTTAATTCCTGGTTTGGGTTCCAAATAAAGAGAGCTCACTGAGCAGGCTGACCTTTCTGGGTCATGGGCCAGTAAAGGCTCACAAGTTGAGGTTTAGACACAGGGGGGTTTTGAGGTGAGATTTTCAAGTTTTCCTGCAGAGACCTGTGCTGCTCTTTCCTCTGATGGACTCAGTTGCAGGAGCATGGTGCCCTTGAAAATGTTGTCTTGAGGGATTCTTACTTTCTATATGGGAAGAAAGGGACATTTAGCAAGTGTCCAGGTTTTTAACCTTGTAACCCGTAGCTACATCTACTTTTTCTATCTTTTACCTTTCCCACTTTACATGGTAAAAGATTTTTCTCTCTTGTCTAAATGCTGCCTTAGAGGTAGGAAAGTTGTTGCCATTATCTGCTTCTCTGAGTAAAATTCTCAGGTCTACTAAAAGTACATCCCGATTGTCACATTAAAACATTCCTAAGCTTAGTGGCTGCCCTTAGGGCTTGGCACTCTTGCATGCATGGAAAAGGTGTAGCTGGCAGGGAAAAGTGTCAAAAATGAGTTCTGTAGGTGGATTCTGACAATAATCTGAAGATCAGCTCAACTTTATGAGAGCCCATTTAGGCTTCAGCTCTGTTCTCATTGAGTTCTAATGTGAAAGATAACAACCAAGATCCAATACATGGGGGGAAAAAAGTGATTTTAAATTTCCCCAAATGGGAGTGAGGCCAAGAGAGACGGTGCATCAGGCTGTCTTGTAGGTTTGGTGTTCATGAGAAGGGGAGGTTGCACATCCCTGCTTTGCTTTAATTTAGCAGTTAATTCCATATAGGTGGGTGCACTGTGGTTCCTCAGACAGGCCAAGAGCAGCAGCATGAGCCCTGCTCTTTTATTTAAATGGACAGCTGCCAACAAGAAGAGGAGCTGGAGAGAAGTGGGGACAGCTTTTGGGTCCGGAACTGCTGCTTTTGGAGCCCTCTAAGGAGTAAAAGTGTGTTGGGATGCCAGGATGAATATCTGGCAATGCAAATGGCTGCTGGTAAGTGCAGAATTTTAGAAGATGAGAGCTGGGAGAGATGTCAGGGTTCCACCTGCTCTCCTTGACTCTCTCAAGGTGGCAGTGTGCATGTTGGGCTCTACCAGCCTGTGGCAGGAGCATTCTCAAACGTTTCTGCAGGCTTTGAAAAGCTACTTAGGGGTGAGAGATAAGCTTCTGGTTTTAACTAATTTATAGCTTTAACTGCTTTTCAGAGTATCCTTGAATGAGTCCACGAGGCCCAGTTAAACTGAAAATACTTAGGCTACCTAAGTGTACTGTAATCTGGGTTTGCCTTTAACTGGCTGAACTTTGAATTGCTCTCTCACTAAGGCTGTTTGTGCTCGCTCTCCATCTTTTTTCCTGAAGACTGATAGAACAGAGGCTTTAAACACATATTTTTCTTACAGCACCATCAGTTAAGAGACCTCTCTCCTTTTACACTGAGTAAAATCATAGATTTCAGTAAAATATATACTTGGCTTGCTGATTACCATAACCAGGACTCATAAAATAATTGAGCAAGGCAATGCTCCCAAGAGAAATAGGTTTGGTATAATTCTCAGGAGTTTTCACCTGGTCTTACCACTGTCTGAAGCAGCCATTTTTCCTGGTGTTCCCATATTATTTTGGACAGAACTTTCAGAGCAGCTTTGATTTGTAATCAGCTTTGATCTTCCTTGGCTGAGGCTTTTCTTTATTGATTATTTTCCCAAAAAGTTGCAATTCTGTTAAAAGGGCTTATTTTTTTTCCCCTTGTATTTTTTTCTTTCCTTTCTCAACTCTTTTTGGTCAGCTTTCATCCTTGGGAAGTCCTCAGCTTGTTTCAGAAGGAATTGCTATTTCCATGGCATTGTCTTTGTTTATCCAGACTTGGAATCGCACTTCCTGCATTTGAGGGTGGTTCACCTCATCTGGTTTGAGAAGATGGTTGTTTATTTGTCCCAGGATATTTGTTCCCTGGGGTGTGGGGGGTGTGTGAGCACAGTTTTGTCAATATCTACAAATTTCTGATTATCCAGTGTCATTTACACCATTCACCTGTTCTGATTTTCTTGTTATTAAATAAAAGAAATCTTATTGGGAGATCAGTTGTATTTAATGTGGTGTTTGCCTGTAGTATCTGTTTGTATGCCAGCTTACAATTCAGTCTTTGAGCAAAAACATATGGTTTAATAGGATTTATCTTTAGACAGAGTTTTAATAGTAAGTGAACCTTTCGTGTAGCTTCCTCTGAGAAATGTGGTACCAGGTTTGAAGAATACCCTTCTGTGGTGAAAGATTTTTGGGTTTTCTCCTTACTCTCTTAATTTGGAGTAGGTGAATATAACTTGCATATCTTATTTCTGTACTCACAGGTTGTATTTCATGTGTCTGAGTAAGGACCTGGCAGATCTGCTGTAATGGGAAATAAGCAGTTTATTTAAATTCAGTTTCTGTGGTGAAGTGATAGAGAACTTCTCTTCCATCCACCAGTAATTGTAAAGCTCTCAGGCTTTGAGCCACTATTCTGCCTTTGTTTAGTCAAAATTTGTCAACAGGTTGATAAGTGAAGGGCACATGAACAGACAAGATTTGATCCTTAAAAAATGAGGTTGAAAAGCAGTGGCTCAGTGACACCTCCAAGTCCTCTTACCTGCTAAATAAGTTGCAGAATTAGCAGGAATGTTTCTAAAATTACAGCCCAGTCATTAATTCAGGCTGTTTCTGCAGGTTCACACAAGCATCTTGCCAAGTGTCTAACTGGCCCTTTTGATGTGGGGTAACCCATTTTGTATGCAGTTGCAGTATTTCCACAGCAGTGCTGAGCACAGGAATACTTGATGTATATTCTAAATGGATGCTGCTTTATACTTGTCACTGTGGTGTAAAAAATACCTTCAGCTAACTGAGAATACAATCATAAATGAAAAGCAAAATTGTGTTGTGTGGGTGGTTTCCTGAACTGTCAATTATATACAGTTAAGACCTTTTCATAATGTTATTTTTGTCATATTTATTTATACTCTGGATTTGTAAGTCTACACATTCTCCCACTAGCAGAATGTCAGTTTTGATGTTGATTTTTTTTTTTTTTCCCCCTTTTCCTGTTTTTTACAGGTCTGCTGTTAAAGCCCTTCGTCCTGGCGGGTCCTTGGTCTATTCCACGTGCACTCTCTCCAAGGCAGAAAACAGTGATGTGATCAATCTCATCCTGAACTCCTGCAGGAATGTGATGCCTGTGGATATAAGTGGGATGGCCAGAGGTGTTTCCCAGGAGTTCACTTTGCTCAGTGGAATGCAGCAGCACGAGCTGCTGGTTCTCCCAGAGAAAGGGAGAGCATGGGGTCCTATGTACGTGGCTAAACTGGAGAAAGTGTCTTCCACCTGATGCCTGTTGGTTGTTTATAAGCAGTCTGTGATAAATTAATTTTGATTTAAGTACAGTATGTGTTCATGAACACATTCAAGGCAACTGAATTTAGAGTGTTGCAGCTTCCTGATCCAAAGGAAGCAAGAATTTTAACTTATTTTAACTTAAAATATTGAATGTGCCTTCCAGCGTAGGCTTGTGGACCTCTGAGAAGTCCTTAGGAAGTCAAGGGAGCTTTGTATTGTTTTCATGGTGGTGCTTTTAAAGGGATTTGTATTCTAATGCAGTAGAGGTTTGCATTGGTTTTGTTTTTTTTTATTTGTTTACTTGGTTCTAATGCAGTATGTTTTTAAATAAATGGTTTTCAGGGGTCTGAAGTCGTGGAAATCCTACATTCTCTCTAAGCATGTCTAGAAATCTGTGTTTCTGCAAGAACTGATTTGTATGTGCAGTGTCATCTTCAAGCACTGGCAGAACAGGTTTCATATTTGCTAAGTTGTTTACTTAAAAAAAAAAAGGTGTCTTTTGTTTATGGATGCAAAGGTCAGCAGTTAGATCAACACCAGCTTTTTTTTTTTAAATTTATTAATATTCTTCTATTTTGAGCTTGCAAAAATATGAACTGAAAGAGTAATGGTGTATATATTCCAGCTTGTGCTTGTCTTGAAACAGAGTGGAACCCTTTCATCCCCAAGGATTCTTTCCCAGATGGAAGGTGATAATCACTGTTTTTAAAATTGTTGTTTTAAAGAACAGAGGTAGATGAGTTGCTCATGTGGAAATGGAGTTGTGTGACATTGTGCATTTATTAATTTCACAGTATCACAGAATGGTTTGGGTTGGAAGGGACCTTAAAGATTATCAAGTCCCAACTTCCTTGCTGTGGATAGGGACACCTTCCGCTAGACAAGGTTGCAAAGTCCCATCCAACCTTAAATCAAACAGTTCCAGGGATGGGGCATCTACACCTTCTCTGGACAAGCCTGTTCCAGTGTCTCACTGTAAAGAATTTCCTTTTAGTATCAAATCCAAATTTGCCTTCTTTCAGTTTGAAAACATTTAGTATATTTTATGTGTATATTACACAGTTTGCCCTCAGAACACTGCTGTACCTTCTGCTGAGGCAAACAAATGCATCAGAGGTTCTGAAACCTCACCCTTTGCTGTGTGAGCTTTCACAGTTTTCCTTTCCCCTGCTTTGGGATGAAAAATGTTTGAGGTGGCCCTGTGGTGTTAAATTATCTGCAATGTCTCTGAAAACTTGAGAGGCTGTAAAGTTCATGCAATTTGAGTATGCAGATGATAGTGTGGAAAGGCCTGACAGCATCTGTCCCAGGAACATTAAATATAATATCCAGATTTGGAGTCATGTCAGGCTGCTGGGTGAAATAACCATACCTTTGGCAAAATGCTTCCCATCAGTTTCATTTGCCCTGTGGAAATTGAAATGGAAAGGCAAGATTGTTACTTGCTCAGGGATGGAATTGAAATATGTGCTTGAATTGGATGGTTGAGGAGGACATGGGCTGGGTAATGACAGGAAGAGCAAAGAGACCTTTGAAAGCTGAACTTCTCTCAGTCTCAGCAGATGGGTGAATCTCTGTGAGCTGCCTTTAGACCTAACCCAGCAGCAAGGCGTCCTGGTGTGTCTGAAAGCTGCACTGAGTTCTGCATAACCCTTTGCTGATCTCCTGGAGTCCCTTTCCAACTAAAATGCAGTCTAAAAATGCACCATCAAGAGAGGTAAAAACAAGGCTAATTAATAAGTGGTATTTATTTTTATTTGCACTTGGTGAATTTTGGTTTGTACTCTATTTCAGAGTGCTGTAGAGGTGTTTTTTTTCTTCTGTTCTAATCAGTTCTGGAGGTAATTGTAATTTAATTCCTTACCATATCATTCCTCCTCTTTTCTGAGCAATGCTGATGAAGATGGGGTGGAAAACAAGTCAGCTTTTTTATTGCAGAAAAAATTGCAGCCCCAAACAAGATGAAGGCAGAAAAATTACCAATTTTGTTGGATTGTGGAGTGGCAGAGAAATCTTTATGATCTCTAGTGAAACTGCCCACAGCTGTATGCATAGCACACAGCAGTGCCAGCAGCTCAGAGGTAACAGAGAGCTCTGGAGATCAGCTGCTCTTGTGCTTTTCTGCCATTCCCTTGTCCAACATCCAAAAAGTCACTTCTCTGTTTCAGGGGGTTTGGCACAATAAGAAACTGGAAAGCCTTATCTAAAGGCAATTTCAGTATTTACCAAATTTTATCCTTTATTCAGTGGCATCTGACACAGTTCAATGATGGCTTGTCAAAAGCATTCTTCACTGTGGAGTGGAGTGGAAAACCAGATTACACAATGTCTGTGGACGTCATGATGCAGCTGACCAGGGGACTAATGAACTCTTGGCTTTCTCAGTAAGGTGTGCAAAGAGAAGGTAAAGCACTTTGAAGGAGGGGCAAAATGAAAAGACCAAGACTACAGCAGTGGGTGAAAATGTGCAATACTGGAGAAGAGACTGTGGCTTTTAGCATGGAAGAGCAGCAGTGCTGCAGCCTGTTCAGGAAAAGGTCTGAGAGGAGAGAATGGTGGCAGAGCCACAGGTGCCTGTACTGGGCTGGAAGGATCCCCTCACTTTATTTGACTGTCTTAGAAGGAGAGTTGAGGACATCAGGACATGAGGAAAACTGCAGTGGGATTGCTTTAAATTTGCAGGTCTTTAACTTAGCTATAGCTACCTGTTTCTTGCCAAACAAATGGCTGTATTGGTAGGTGTTCCTATCAGAAAAATTGATTTGGTGAGTGGGAGGAAAATTTGAGAATCAGTCCTGGCTGTAGTAGAATATGGCTTACTTCTAAGCTGATGTAACTTTATGCAATTTTGGCTATAAATGAGATTCTTTGTTCCCAGGGCAATTGGAACAGCATGTGCTGGCAGTCTCTTAACTTCAGGGAAAAGTGAAATTTGGAGTTCTCTGTTTGCCAAACCTAGGTCAGAGTACACAGGGCACACACAGTCACTGGTCACAGCTTTTAGGTGTCACCCCACCATGTAATTCCTGACTAACCACGGGTTTTTGTCAGACAGATCACAGCAATAATTCGTCAGAAAATGTTTTCCTTGTCTGATCTTCCTGTCTGCATCCTATGACTTGAGGTCAAGGTCGAATGGCCTTGCAAGTTTTTATTTTCTTAGTAGTTGTACATAGTTTTTAGCAGAGGCAAGCAACATGCAGCTTCCACAGGTCCATTTCAGAAATACTTTGTGTGCTACCAAAACAAAATGCCTGGGTCAAAATGTCCCAGCTGCTCTCGAGAGGAAGAGATGGAACATGAACCAGGTCAGGTATTGTACTCCACTGAGGAATTTCTGCTCCCTGCAGCTGTGTCCAAGGTGGTTCTTCACATCTGTTTGCTGTTTCTATCTGAGATTGCCCTTTGCACGTGGTCACCATGGTGTCATGGCTCAGAAGAAAAAGAAATGGATCTGCTGCCCTAAACCCACAGGTAATAATGCTGTAGTGAGAGGTGCTGCAAATGTTGCTGCAGAACTGTGTTTTTTCAAGATGATGAAGGCACTAGAAGGCAGCACAGCAATCCAAATTTGAATGGAGCCAGCACTTCAGCTGGTCAGTGACATTCTCACCTTGTTCTTTCCAAAATGATGCTTTCCTGACACCTTTAAGTATTTGACCTGACCTCACTTCTGACAAGGCCAATCAAATAAAGCAGTCAAAACAGACAAGGGGGCTTGTTTGCATGCAGTGTCAGAGCAGATCTTGCAGCCATCCACAAGAGATTTGGGTTGATGCTGCTGTGTCTCAGTCCCCTGTGCTGCTCTGGGGTAATTCTTGTACAGCAGCATCTGTGTTGGGGATGTGGGAATGGGCCCTGCCACATTCCTGCTGATTCTTCCCTGTCTCCAGCAACTCCCTTTGCTGCTGGGGAGACACAATCACATATTAAGAGTCACATATCTTCCGTGGGAATCTGTGAATGGGTTTCAAACCACCTTTTGATGCCATTTGGCAAAACTTCTGTCTCAGAATAGGTGTTGTAACACCTTAAACTGCTCGAGGTCCCTTGATCTTAGGGTGCCTCAAAATGTAGCACATCTTTTAGATCTACTTTTTCCTCTTTAATGTACCAGGTCCTTATTGAACATCCTATCCTAAAAAATAGAGGAGATTGGGTACTCTCTGCCCTAAGCAAAACAGAGTAAAGCCCAGAAGTGTGATGAGGCAGCAGGGAGAAGGTGGGAGAGGAGCAAATGAGAGTAAAAACAGAAAGGTGGCTTCCTTTTTTAAATTATTTTAGCCCTTGTTGAGAACCATCCCACCACTAACAAATGAGCAGCTCCTCCTGCCTGTATTTGGATGTGGTGGGCCATGAAAAGCAGGGAAGAATGTCACTGATAAAGTTCTCAAAATGTATTTTCTAGTTGTCCCAAAGTAGAATAAAATGCTAAGAACAAATTCAGAGCAATATATTTTTTAAAAAAAAAATTAGGAGGGTATTTTGCTTTGTTGATTTACTCTAGGAAAAATCTAGCTTGTCTGAATGTGTGATTAAGTAGCTGATGGAGTAATTCTTTACAGGGAGGAGAACATGCCAGAAAACTTGAGTGGTGTAAAACAGGGCTGCAGAGAGGATTAGAAAAGGTACAAGGAGGAGTAATTTTGTGTTGGCAGGAAGTAGACTTAATAGTACTTTTTTATCTGTAATTTTTATGATTCTGTGGCTAACCAGGGAAATGTTTAATGTTCCTTGTACAGCAAGTGAAGGTAGAAGAAGGCAAATTGACATCCCCAGCACTGTTATAATTCATTCCATTACTTCCAACAGGGCTTTTATATTGTCACGCCCATAAAGTGCCAGTGTGCACGCTCAGAGCCAATCCATCTTTATATACTGCTGCTGATCCCATTGAAGGCAATGGCAAAACTCCCATCAATTTTAATGGCTGTGGGATATGGCCCATTTTGTAGATATACAATGGATATTTCCTGCACACACAATTTTTTGTGTGTAACGTGCACCTCATCCAAGGTTCAGAGAGTGTTTTATAAAGTGGTGAAGTCACAGCCATTGATGTAGTCTGCAGCTGATGAGATAATGTGATCTGCCTTCAAAACAGGATTTTAAGGCTGGCATTTATTTATCTACCTATTTTTTAATTTATTAAGGGCACAGGATGCATGCAGAACGTCTCCATGTGGAGAGTACTGTGTTTGAAAAATCTGCCCAGATAAATTGCAGGAGGTAACTGTGTTAGATGCTGCACTTGCAAGGTTAACATTATGCTACAGCACTTAAAGACTAGAAAGCATCAAAGAAAATTGAAGGCAGTATGGATCAGTGGGTTAGTACATAACACAGTAGTCTGCAGCACCAGAGGCTAAGAAAGGTCCTTTTTGAAAAGCAGCTGTTTGGATAGCAACTCACTCAATCAGCAAGGTACAAACAAACAAGAAAAGTATTAATTGGATGAGTGTTTTAACTCATGTTCTAATTGGGAAATGTTTTGAACAGAGGCAAGGTGTCTGTTTCCTGCAGAACCCATCATCCTTGACCCTCTTTAAAGAAAATGCACAATGTATGAACCATATTTCAGTGGCTGTAAACGTTCTTGTGATGCATTGAAAGCCCTGGATTCATAGCAGCGTTCAACATGTGCACAATGGAAATGGAATAAATAATTGCAGAAGACTCAAACAAGAAGTTTGCAGTGTAACTGAAACTTTTAGGATGTAGCTGTGACTTATGTGCTGGTAGAGAGTAAATTATTCAGCAAGCCTTGCTGTACAACACTCTTGCCCTTAGTGCCTGCTGCAGCCACAGCTCCTGCAATTGCATTATGCAAAGATTTATGAACTCTGTGCTTAACTGGGTGTACACAGGAACATACCCAGCTTTTGTTGAAGCACACAGGGTCAGGACATTGAGGAGTCCCTCTTTCTGATGGTGGTAAGTGGCTGTGCAGCCTGGGGGTGACACAGCAATTGGACAAACAAATGCCACAAGTGCTGAAGGACGGGAGCATCATCTCGATGCACAAGCAGTCCTTCTGTAGCCAGTCCCTTACAGCACTCCTGGAAAACAGCACTGATCTAGGACATGAGCATTTACTGGTTTTGGTGGGCTGGTTTTCACCATCTTCATATTTTCAGGTTTGTTTGTGTTGTTTATTTAAAATATGTAAGTAGCAGGATGTTTTGCTTTATTGGTTTTTATTTTGCTTGGGATGGGTTCTTTGTTTCTTTTAAATTATAGATACAAAATTGACCTGAACTGCCAGGCTGGGATTTATATTTCTCAGGAGATTGCAGACCTTGAATTCCAGTGCTGAAAGCAGTCCCAGGTGGAGCTGTGTCCCAAGTGCTGAGCTAGCACCATTCCTTTACAGAACCTGTAAACCACCACTGGGGCTTTGTGGAGAGGCTCAGGTGGGGGCAGAGTTCAGCTCCTGATTCCTTTTTCTATAGATTTCCTTTGGCAGTTTGCTTCTGCTGTGATTTTAGAAGCCCTTAGTGTAGGCCTAAGTGCTGTCAAAAATCAAATCTTCCCATTGCCTTATCTGAAAACAGAGTTAAGACTTATTGGAGCACATTTGCTGGTTTGCCCTCGAAGTCTCCAGGATTTATTTTTTACATCTGTCTCCTGATAATTTTGCACACATATGAGCCATAAAGATCTTGGAGCAACAAAACCACACTTGCCCCAGTAGCGTTTGCTAACTTCTATAGAATCACAGAATCACTGAAGCTGGAAAAGACCATGGATTAATCATGAAGAAGCTCCAGGATCATGGATTCCAAACTTTGATTGAATCTCAACCATAGCACTGAGTGCCACATGCAGTCACTTCTTGGACACTTTCAGTGGTGGAGTCACCACTTCCCTGAAAAATCGGTTCCAGTGCTTGACAACCCTCTCAGTAAAATTAGTCCTGATTTCCACCCTGAGCCTCCCCTGCTGCAATTCACACCTTTGTAAAGGTCTGACTTGACTCCACCAATTTTCAGAAGACAGCTGATCTAGGAATTTATTTTCTAAGTTTCGAGGCTATTTTGTGCTTAGAGGATTCACTGGTTTTGCTGAGAATGTGCAATACTTTAATAGCAGAGGGTGGGGATGAAAAAAGCTTTTTACTACACTTTTTTTTTCCCAATGTATGCTCTCAAATGACAGTCTGGCAATCCACAGCAGTTACCAGTAACCTGCAAATTATTTCTGCCCTCCCTGGCAGATGTCAGTGGCTGTTGGCAATACAGTGTGACATCTAGAGATGACAAAGATTAGAATATGTGGAAGTTGTTAAACAAAAATTGTGTAAAACATTCTTTCTTAGACAAAAAAACCCCACAACACAAAAACCAAAAAAAAGAAACAACCCTAAAGCATGGATGCCTGGCTTTCTGACAAAAGCCTATCTCCTTTTTTTTATTATTACTATTTGCAGAATACAAAATGCTTTAGCTTCTGAACTCAGCTTTGCTTTAGTCTAAGATATAAGCTGCTTTTTCAAGTTATTGATGCTTGACCCATGAAATAGAAAATTACATGTAAAATGGCTTTTGAGCCCAGATTTCCCATGCTGGAAACAAAATACTGTAGAGTGCAACAGCTATCTAGAAGATCTAATTAAAAGAAAATTAAGGTAATTATAGTTATGGCTGGAACACTGATTTTTCAGTTATTTCCAGGTGTTTTCAAGTGGCAGAAAACTTTGAAAAAAGAGTCTTAGGAGTTTTGGGAACAGACCTCTGAGGTTCTGGGTTTGTCCCCTTGGAATGGTCTGATTTGCATAAATTTGTAGCTGTGGAGCTTCTAGCAATATACAAGCAGCCCATTCTTTATCATTAAATCTTGGGTATGTTTTTTTTTTTTTTGGTCTGTTTTATTGAATCTGTTTGATTATTGAATTTTCTTCATAGACTTTGAATAAGCAGAACATTAGGAAAAAAACAAACCTATGCTAGGGAGAAGTATCTTGAAATTCTCAAATCTTCTGAAGTTTCTTCTTTTCCCTTTTTCTTTCTGTTGAGGGAAAGAAAGCAGGAAAATTGCTGTTTCTGAAATAGGCTGTAAAAGAAATATAATATAAAAACTTCCCAGGAAAGCATGTCCTCTGTTGAATTAAAAGGAAATTGGGAATTCTCTTTCCCTCTTCACATGATCCCTTTAGTCTGAAGGTTAACAGTGGCTAAGTGACCCTGTCAAAATCCTTTTCACTTCCTTGGAGCCTTGGGCCTTCAAAATCATTTCAGCACTTTGAAAATGTCAAATTTAATGCTCGAACTGGACCAAGTTTCAGTTCTGTGAGACAGCTCTTCAGGTACACAACTGCTGCTGGAGGAAAGTTTCATTGATCTGCCATGGGGGGATTTTAATAAAAATATTGTCTAAACTTGTGTGGGAAAAGCCAAGGTAAAGTTTTGTTGGAATACCTGTAACTGGTTTGCAATATTTAATGGATTATTCTTATAATGAATGAAGCAGGATCAGGCATGAACAGGGGTGAAATTTTGCAGNATATAAATTATATATATAGAGATGTATATTGCTATGTATATTCATGGGAGACTGTATTAAAGTGTAATGACACAAATGTAATTTTCACTTCAATTTCAGAGAATAGAGCAAACCCATCTTCTGTCGGTCATAGTTCTCCCACATTGCCTGCCTCAGAGAATGGGGCTTGAATTTTTCCAATGAAATTAGAATGTCATGGCCTTGACCTGAATAGAAACAAATGTTAAAAAAATATTTATACAGGAGATGCAAGTGTAATCCATGGGACTTCTCTGGCTGTTAATTTGTGAGCATTGTTAAGTCAGTAGCAATAACCTATATTAGTGCAGCTGAGTGTCAATATTAACACATGGGATTAGATGCATTAAAAATGCTCCATTTGCCTTTTTTCCCCCTCCTAACATGCATGATCAGTTTCAAGTATAACACTCTCAAATTTGTATTATATTCAGCCAATCCAGATCTCATTATGTTGGACAAACACTGTACAGGAGGAAAGTGGATCACATAAATGCTCCTAATATTATTCATGAATTTTCCTACTGCAGTGGTTTGGAAATATGCTGCAAATATTCTCCTATAAATTACTTTATTTAAGTTCTGGTATTGTATTTCTCTGTTTTTTTGGTTTTTTGTTGCTTTTTTTTCATTGCCATTTAGAAGGTTTTGATTCCTTGCTTCAGATAAAATTGAGTGCTTTATTATTGCTGTTTGTTCTCTACCACTGATGGTGATGCTCATCCCAAGTCTTTTTTTTTTATTTTTTAGTTTCTTTAAAGCATGCTTTGATTCAGCCAAAATTTATAATTGTTAAGTACTGTTTCAGCTACTGTAGGTAATAGTTTTGACTCCCTCTTGTCTTCTGATGTAAAACTCTTTGCTCACTGGTGGTTGCTGTTGGACATAGTGGTGTAAAACAGCCCAAAATATGGGACTAGAANTTGATCTGCCATGGGGGGATTTTAATAAAAATATTGTCTAAACTTGTGTGGGAAAAGCCAAGGTAAAGTTTTGTTGGAATACCTGTAACTGGTTTGCAATATTTAATGGATTATTCTTATAATGAATGAAGCAGGATCAGGCATGAACAGGGGTGAAATTTTGCAGTCCTACCTACCCATCCTATCCCACCTAATATTTTCTGGCTTTCTTTTCAGAATGGAAGAAACTTTTATGCTCTCTGCCTGGTGAAAACTGCTGTTCAAAATTTATGCAGGGCTTGCAAACAAGTAAAAGTTTTCTGTCTAATCCTATTTGAATTCCTGCAGCTGTAAACTTCAACTTTTAGTGTGTGGAATGGTAATANACTTTATTTAAGTTCTGGTATTGTATTTCTCTGTTTTTTTGGTTTTTTGTTGCTTTTTTTTCATTGCCATTTAGAAGGTTTTGATTCCTTGCTTCAGATAAAATTGAGTGCTTTATTATTGCTGTTTGTTCTCTACCACTGATGGTGATGCTCATCCCAAGTCTTTTTTTTTTATTTTTTAGTTTCTTTAAAGCATGCTTTGATTCAGCCAAAATTTATAATTGTTAAGTACTGTTTCAGCTACTGTAGGTAATAGTTTTGACTCCCTCTTGTCTTCTGATGTAAAACTCTTTGCTCACTGGTGGTTGCTGTTGGACATAGTGGTGTAAAACAGCCCAAAATATGGGACTAGAAATATAGAGATTTTATTTTAGTACACACATGGATAAATAAATAATAAAAAATATCATTATATATTATATATGTGAAATATATAGGTTAAAAACATATGAAGTATTGCATATGACCCACATAGGGTCAAGGACAACTGCAGGTAAGTCCTTCTTATTAAAGGAAAAGTTCCAATCTTATACTAGGCCATGCTATAGTGTTTAATAGAAATATTATCTGTGATAGTCATTCCTGTAGAATGCTTTAACACAATTTTAAAGCAAGATTCTATCTAAAAAATTCCACAGATTTTTCACAATAATTTCAGTATAAATCCATGGCATTTCTATGCATTTTATTGTCTCAATTACCCTTTTTTTAGGTGTCACAAAACCTCCCATAAAGAAGTAGAGTATCTCCTTGTGGCTTGCTGAAATCCTGGTATAACCTGTGGCATAAAATGCAGAAGAAATATACTTTTGACATGGATGGGTCTGTGTTTACTGAGCATTGCTGCTTACTTGAAAAGATTTTTTGTACCTATTAATTGAAAAAAACTCTTCTGTTAGTTGTGGTATGTTTATTAGGTCAATTTATTTTCATTATTTGTTTGGCTTTTTTTTTTTTTTTTATTATTCCAAACAGGTGAAATTTTGTGTGATTCTGATTCATGTGAACAAACCAAATATGTGATTGACAGGGGACTTTAAAAAGATTCCTCCAGGAATGACAAGGCCATTGTAAAATAA
Source organism: Toxostoma redivivum (assembly GCA_013397375.1). Taxonomy (NCBI): domain Eukaryota; kingdom Metazoa; phylum Chordata; class Aves; order Passeriformes; family Mimidae; genus Toxostoma; species Toxostoma redivivum. The sequence goes on along the minus strand of VXBI01002036.1, from coordinate 183,349 downwards.
GCAGTGGTTAAATTGGTATTTACACTCACATGTGGATATTCAGTAATGTATTAATTTTAGTGGTGTTTGGTATTTTTTTTTATTCTAATTATAGTAGATCTGCTTTTCTGATTATACAAATATATTGATTGGTACAAAGTGGCATTAATTATAGAAATGTGAAACATTTATAGGGTTAGAAATATGCTGCTCATTGTTGATGTTTATTTCTTTTGACTAGGCTGAGACTTATAAACTGCATTTTTTGGTGTTTAAGGTATAAGTCTTCTTTTTAATGCAAAAGTGCTATAGGTGCTGAATTTCCTTAGTCTCCTTTCCATCTGGTCCTGTTTTTGACTTCTGTTCACTAAAGTTATTAAAATTCTTGTGCATTCTGAGTATGAATAATAAATTACAAATCATTATTAGTACCCTTACTCTTTAATACCGCCTCTTTTTTTTCCCCCCACAGTAGATTGATAGGCACAAAATTTTGAATCATGGCTTTATTTCCCTTCATCCAAGAATTTTGCAGTGAAGGGGCTGCAAATAAATCTGGAGCCAGAAGGAAAACACCAGAAAAAAGGTCAAAGTTTTGGGGTCAAACCATTCACTGTATGGGACTTTCTAGGGCAATTACTACCTTTTGTCCTTCTTTTCTGGTGTTTCTGCAAGGCCTGACATTATTGGGTTCTGATCCACAGCTCCACATCTGAATATTTATTGGGAAATACACACCTGGTGCAAGATGGAAATTCCTAGTTCAGAGAGCAGAGACCAAGCAGAATTTTGATCTTGAGAGAATGACCTAATTCAGATGATGATTCCAAAATCCAAAAAACACAGGCTAGAGATGTCCAATTTGTCATGCCAAAGAAATATTTATCTTTAAAGTCTAAACATTGTCCCATTCCAAGTTCTGCACATTCCTGGCTTTGATTAAACAGCCTTGTCCTTTTCCAGCTGTCAGTCATGATCCAGACCTGTGTGTAAGGTTTGACAGTTCTCATTGAATTTGCTGTTCCCCCACAATTTTCTGTGGGTCCCTGATCCTTCAAGCTTAGGATGATGAAAGTAATTAGCTAAATGGTTGTTCTCTAAATATAGAGAAGCCTTGTAAGTAAGGGCATAGAAAGAATTAACCTTTTCTGCTTACACATACACCTCCTAAAGATTTGAACAATTGATTTCACATAGGTAACAAATTAAACTTTAGCAGCAGTGTGACAAATAGACTTCGGTTTTGCAGCCTATTTTCCATGCTCTAGAAAAGCAGTGCTTAGGCAGGTTGTCAGTAAAGGACAGGTGCCTGTCTGGGAATGGACACAAACACAGAGCCTGAGAGGCTGCTTTACTTCTGGAGCTGTTGATTTTTTGGGTTTGGTTTGGTTTGGATTTTTGGTTAGTTGGTTAGGTTTTTTTGGAGAACATGGACATGCAAAGCTATTCCCCCTGTCAGGATATGTTTTCATGTAATTTCTTTTCTGGATTCTGAACCATGTAACATCAAATTAGGAAAGAAGATAAACTGCTTTGAGGTAGAGTTGCTTACAAGCTTTCAGGTATTTTTGACCTCAGTGCTGCTCCAGTCAAGTGTGATAATGGATAATTCATTTGCTAAACTGGAATAAGATTTTATTACTAAAACATCTTGTCGGAAAATTTGTAAATTGAAGCCAAGATGTCAAAAGACAATGAAAGTAGTCATGCATGTCTAACAAAAGGTGAGTGTGCATGTCCTGCTTCTAAAACTCAGGACTACAAACATTGAATTAAACTTTCTAAATGGAACCAAAGTCTCTCACTGAAGGAATCACCCTATAAACAGGAATTTGCAATACAAATTAAAGAAGCTTACTTCATAAATCTTTATAACTATTTATTCTGTATAATTAACTGTGTTTCGAATGTGTTGAAACAGATATACAGATCTCAGCTTGAGATGTGATTTCCATCTGAGCTGGAGCTCTTCACTTTGTTTTTTTTAATATACATATGTATAAGCTTCATATCTATCAATGATTAAACATATGTGCTTTGCCTTTCAGAAAATCAAACACATGATGTGATCCAGAACTGGCTGAATCAAGGAAACAACTACACTGACTTTAGGCATCAACTTTGATGTGTAAATGTGAGGGGGTTTGGCTCTTCTGAAAATAAAAGCTTTTCCTTTCTCTTTTGGTAATCTATGACTTTCTTGCCCTTCCTTAGAACAAGAAGTCTTTGCTAATTTGCAGTGGTGAATGAAAAAAACTTGTCCCCTAATGAACTTTGGGCACTAGCAGCTATGCATGGCTACTGCTTCAGTAAATGGAATTCTGGTGCTCTTCTTTGTCAGTGTTAGCTCATCTTTATTTAGGATGCTTCATCATTTACTATTCAATGTTCTGTCCTCTATCTGCAGAAATAATGAAACAAAAATAAGAAGAATCCTGGCTGCAGCACGTGCCCTGTCTTTGAAAGGTGAGAGCAGTTCATGCTGTTTTCTCCAAACACTAAGCAGTGCTATTTAGAAAAGTGCTTATAAACAAATGTCTTACAGCATTCTTATACACCATCATTTTTAAAGGTTCTGCTTTTCTCAGAGAATTAAGCTAAAAACCATCTGCCTTCTGTCTTAGAAACATTGGACTAAATCCAGTTTGGGAGGTGGGAGCCTTACCTGCACTCAGCTGGGTTGACTTTAATACTAATTGTAATTCCAAGTACCTGCAATTGCCTCACATGAGGAGGGAGCAGCATCACCCTTCTCTCTTCCCCTGATCACTACACTCAAAATGGAGCAATTACTGTGGGCTTTTTGCTCTTCCTTCCCTGCCTGCATCCTGCCTGCCTGTGACCTCACCTTCTCTTATGGCCACCTATAGAAACCTCACTTTCTCCTCTGAGCCCGTGGTTACATCCCTCACACCACTTGGGATGATCATTCCCAAATTACTCAGTGCCCCTTTACCAACCCCCCTGTTCCCTACCACTTCTATTTAACTCTTCCCACTGACATCCACTGGTTTTCCATGGTACCTCACTTTTCCTTGCAGCCTGCACACTTCTGCTTAAAGCAGCACTGCAGGAAAGCTGCCTGTCCCAGGCAATGTCACCCCAGTGCTGACAGGAGCTCTCTGCTGTTTTCAAAGGTAGAAGGGGGAAATTGCTTCTGCAAGGAATGCAAGACAGATGGCTGCAAGTACAGCAAGCACTTACTTGGTGGAGGGAAATAAAACCTGTGCCTATTGCACTCTGACAGATTGGTTTCAAAGGGTTCCATGCAGTTTATTACCTCCAACCTGGTAAAAAGAAACTTATTTGGCATCAATGACACCCCACATTTACTCCTAACTCTTTCAGTGGGGAGGCAGAAGATTATAAGTAGTGGTTTGAGAACCACCAGCAGCTCTTTTAGACATCTTAAATCAATTTATCTGTAGGCTCTCTGTAATTTGTAGGATGAGGGAATACTGAATGTGAGAGACAGTTGTACTTTTCCATGAACAAAAAGGTCAGAAAAAAATTGCTTGTCAGCCAGGTATATAGTAAACATAAATTTAGCCTTGTGTGGATCAATATAAGGTTGTGTGTCCATATCCGATTCCCTTAGATGGATTAAGATGTTGGATATTATTAAGATAATAAAAGACAGGATTGGCATCATAATGGTGGCACTTTGTCCTTGAAATTCTGTGGCTGGAGAGGTTCCCATTTGTAGATACCAGATGGTTCTTGAAACTCAGTTGCTGAAATGAGGAAAGATTTGTACCTGAACAAGGTTTTCCTGTGAAGTTTTCTTTGGATATTCTCTTCCTCCTGTTTTTTATATATCTTTCTTCCTTTGTATTGTTTTCTTTTTCAGCCTCAATCCACTTTCCATCTTTATGTTTTGTTAATGAACAATTATAATTAGCATGGTATTTTGCTTCTATAATCTTTGTTTTTACCAGCCAGCACACCTGGCCATGCTCAGGGTTACCCATGTTATTTGGGTGGAAATTTCCTTGAAACTGGGCTCAGAAAATTGAGAAGACTTATTTTACTGAAGGTCAGGTAAAGCATCCACCTCTCCCCATTTTCAAATCTGGTTTGTGAATGTGCAAAAATGTCTGTTTCCTTATTAAAATTAATCTGGGATTGAACACTTTACCTACTCCTTCCACCCCATAGACCAGGCATGCTTTAGGCTCCCCTCCCTGCCTTGGCACTGTTCTGTTAAGGTGTAATTGTTCTTTTTCAAAATGGCTGTGTAAGGACAGGATTCTTCTGGATGATCTTTCTCAGACAATTATTTCAGGCTACTCTGTTATAACTGATCTTGCTTTATGGCTTTGTTGTTTTTAGGAAAAATTATTTTCATCTTTTTTTTTCTTTTCTATTTTTTGCTTTATATCGCATCTACTAATGTCTTATGATAGGAACAAAGTTTAACTTGAGCTTTGTCCCATTCTGATTGAGCTCCTGCTGTAGTATTGAGTGGGTTGCATATCTTTCTGTTCAGGTATACCATAAAAATATTAAATACTGATTAAAGCATATTGCATGTATGTCCTGGCACAGCAGTTTTCTGGTGTCTCTGTGAGAATACTTTTATTTTTCCCTTTGACTCTTCTACGATGAAATCCTGGGGATCACTTATGATGAATCATTTTAATTGCACTGTGATTTGTAACACAGCAAGTGGAGGTCCCTTGCTCTGCTGGGACTGATATAAATGTAAGCTTTCCTTTCTCTGAGTGATGGGGTAAGATCAAAACATGCAGTACAAATCAATATTAGATACAGCCCAGCATCACCTGCAGATAGGCACTGCACTAGAACAGTAAACATAAAATGAGTCATGCTTTCTGTGGCTTCCTTTCCCTTGTGTGTTGGATAAGCTCTGACCTCTGAAGAGGTGATGGTGTTTGTTTGCTTGCTTGTTTGATTTCCCATTTGTTTTATCTCTGATTAGAAAACCCAGCTCCCAGTCACAAGCCCGAAGTGTCAAAGGATGGCTGAGTCCTGAGGGTGGAGTGTTACAGATGAAAGAGGCTGGAGCAAAGGAGGTTGGCCTTTCCAAGGAAAGGATGGATGTGACCAGAGCAGCCTGAAGTGGCTCTTTGAGTTTGGCTCTGGCTGGGAAATGGAAGTGGCCCTTTCAGTGTCACAGCCACAATGTTCTGGATGGATCCCAATGCAGCTTTGACCCCATTCTGCTGCAGGCTGACCCTGTGAGGTTGTTTCAGTTCTCTGCACCAGCAGAGGACACAGACCCCACTTCTGGAAAACAAGGGCTCAGCTGGGATGGTGACACAAAAACTTGTGCTCTCCAGGCAGCAATCTGCTTTTTTTCCTTGCTTTTCATATTCCACCAGGATGTACAGCATAGGAGGGATTTTCTTTTCCTTTTTGTGTTTGTTTGGGTTTTTTCAAATAGCCTTGCCTGGTGGTTTATCTGAATCTAGCTGATGCATGGATAGGTGCCAGCTATTGTAATTATTAGGCAGGAGGCAACCAATTGCTGCTGTTGGTCCTTTGTAACTTCAGACTAAAAATTGAGTGTAAGGATTAACATTCATGGTTAGATCAGCATTTCAGGTACTGAACTTTTCAGTGTCTTCACACTCCTTTGACCCTGCACACTTCACAGCCACTCCCAAGCGTCTCTGTTGGTGGTAAATGGATGTAGAAAGTGAGTGGGGTTTTGTTTGTGGGGTTTTTTTTGGGATATTTTTCTTCTTCCTAACTTCAGTAGTGGAAAGTGGCTAATCATCTGAAAAATGATGGTTCATGGCCCATCATACTCATGCAGATTTTGCTTTTGCTTCCTACTTTCAGCATGTTTCTGAGAGCCACACAAGGGAGACCTGCTTTTAACACCCTCATTAGGGAGGAGGAAATATTTTGCTTCCAAAAGCCCAAATTCTGTTTTTTGTTACTGCAAGCTTAAAAAAATAACAACCTTAGAAATATTTCAAAGTTCTCTAGAGAACAAAGCCTGGTTCAGGAGACTGATGGCCAGATTATGCCACCAGGTATGACATAAATCAAGATTAACTCCAGTGAGTGCAGGACCATTTCTCCAGCCTTACCAGGAGCAGAATGTGACCCTCAGATTAATTTCTGAAATGGCCTCTGAATTTATTGGAGCTCTGCACCTCTGCAGGACCTTTCTTGGCTTTTCTGCAGTGGTAGCCTGATGTAAATCAGATTTCCTTGCAGCTGAGAGCAGTGCTGATTATATATGAAACTCTATTAGTGCTTGCTGGAGTTTTGTGTTCCTGAGACCATGCAAGGCATTCAAAGAGCTCACCCTTCTGCCTGTGACCTGCAGAAGGAGTAAAGTGTTTTACAGTAGTAATAAAGAGATTACATGAGGTGAAGTTATTTTCAGTAACTATATCAGGAAGATTGAGAGTCAATTATCCTGGCCAGGTTCATCTTTAGGACACCAGCAAAGCAGAGGGTGCAGACATTTATACTGTACCAGCAACAAAAACTGTGTTCTCACTGAGCTCTTTGGCCTGATCTGCAGGAGCAACCACAGAGGTCACTGGGCATATTTTGGGAGTTGCAGGCTCTCTTGGGGTGCTCTTTGACCCCTTGGGCTCCTTTACTCAGCAGCAACAGCAGGCTTTGTGGCTTTTGTCACCTGTGAAAGTGATGGTAGGGACAATGGTGCTGAGGCTCCTATTTCTTCTTTCTCTTTTAAGAATTTCTACTCTCTTGCAAAATCTCCTCTGATTTCAGAACTCCCCAAAACTTTTCTCTGCTGTCTCTGTGTGCACTCTCACATCTAAGTTGCACATGTATAATTTCCCTACAGTAAGGTGCTGACTGCATTCTTTTTCCTTTTTTGAAATAATACCTACAAGATGTAGACTACTTGCTTTCCAAAAGTATCTTTGCTATTTGGGAGCCCTGGTTTTTTGTTTTTTTTTTAAGTGAAACTGAGTGTCCTGTAAGTCAAAAGATTCTGTTGCTTCTCTCGTATTTCATCTCCACAGAGAAATGTTGCTTGAAGAAAAACCATATGCACTGGTGGATGATTCTGCTGACTACACTTAAGGAAAGATGTCTGTTCTGAGAATGTGACAGCTGAATCTGTCACCTCTGCCCCTCACAATTAAAATAAATTGATGATCAGCTGGTGGGTGGGATTAACACTGGTAAGGATATGCTGACATAAATCTGATGTATGCCCCAGTTACTCTGTCCACGAGATTTTGTCTTTTTTGTCACCCTTTACTTACCTTGTGAAGGAGATGCTTCTTTCTCCTCATTCATCTGTGGGTTTACTGCATTTTGTGCATATTGAACCTTTGCCTGTTGGAGCACTGAACTGTTTCTGATCAAAATGGGTTGAGTGATTCCTATTTGAATGACAGAAACTGAAATCCTTCCAGCATGCAGTGGTGTCAGAGAAGGGTTATGATCTTTTCAACAGCTCATGGTGTACTCAGAAACATGTATTGTTTTCTCTTTCCAGCTCTTTTCCTTCCTTTCTGGGGACTGGAATGCACTTGAGAGTCCAGCTGTGTATAATGAAGGAATTTCAATCTGGTTGGAGTTAATTCTAGCAAGTAAGTACCTTTATAGACTCACCTGTGGCACAAGTTAAAATGGTCTGCTCATCCAGAGAATGAACCTAAAAAGTGTGATCATCACTTGATCTGCCATTCTGAATCAGGATTGTCTATTAACAAGTCACTCTTTTGTTTTGGTAGTATTGATTCCCCAGAACTGATTACATTTCAGGAAACAGCACACCTATTTCTTCCTCAGCCTCTCCTCAACAACCACTTTGTCTTAGCAGTGGTGGCTGAACTGCTAAAGCAGCTCCTTTAGAGAAATAGGGAAGCCTAAGGAACCAATTTGAAAGCAAAAAAAAAAAACCCAAAAAACAAAACCACACAAAAACCAACCAAACAAAAAAAAAACCCAAAACAAAAAACAGAGAACCCAAAAGCCACATCCCTCAAACAATTGGCATTACCTTAACCTGGACCAGTGCATTGGAGTGGTTATCAGTGGAATTCATCTCCATCTGCACCTGGTGGGGAGAAGTCATGGAGTGAAGCAGGATGTGTTTTTACTTAGGTGATTTATCCCTGTTTTGCTCCTGTTAGCTGCACTTAGTGGTCTGAGGTGTTTACTGTAAAGATGTTTTTTTTCTGGTTCTCTTCCCAGTTGCTGTAAATCAGAAGCTGTTTCACTGAGCTTGTGACTTGAGTTGTATAAAACTAGTTCAGATGAGGAAAGAATTCTGCTTATTGCATAGTATTTTTACTGTCAGCAACAAATATTTCTGGATAAATTGCTGCTCCCATATATGAGAGGGTTGGATGCTGCTTTAGGGAAAGCTCAGAGAAGGATCTGAGTAAAATTGCTCAGGCCAACAAATCTTCTGTGATTTCTGGAATTCCATCCTAAAGTCACCAGAATCAAGCTTCAACTTCTGTAAGAAAGTCTTTCACCAGCTTTTGTAATGAACAACTTTTGTCGAGGAAGGGCAAAGATTGCACCAAACTTTCACAGCATCTCTGAAGATGCTGTGTGGGATTGCAGGGAGAGAGAAAATTTCTCCTGCCTTGGAATGGAATCCAGTGTTCCTGAGGACACAAGAGTTGCTGATAGCAGGATCACAGATCCCCTCAATTCCTGGTTAGTCCTGAAAACTGCGATTTTTGCATGCTCAGTTCTGGCAAATTTAAAAATATTATTCTAAATCCCTGTCCTGCTGAAGTGTGGATTCTTACCACGTTTTTTTTTCCTTCACTTTTTTCACCACCAAGTTGTTTAGCTGGCTCTTGGAGGGCAGATCTTCCTTGTCTCGAGGCAAACTGAAGGAAAACAAAAAAAAATGAGGAGGTGCCTGCCTGACATTCAGGTGTTGACAGAGAGCTCCAAACATCTGTCACGACTCTGCAGGGTTAGAAGACCTTACACTTCAAAACAGCTTACACTTTCAAACAATGGAATTTACATGCTTCAGAGGTTTCCTATCTCCTTATCTAGTCTGTGAGCAATTAATAAGTGGGAGTCATTCAGCTGAGAGTGGTGGCTGGGCTGCGTTTTATAAAGCAGCTGAGGCGTGAGGAGACTGTGACTGGCTGCATTTACATGGAGACTTTTCCTTTGATGCACTTTCTTTTAATCCTCTGCACTCTGACTTATCCAGCAGGTGATAAAATATACCTGCCCCTTACAATCAAAATATTATGCTTTTATGTGCTGACTTATCCCCTGGGATTTCCAAACACTTTGCAAACCTTTTGGCTTAGCTGTTGTGAAGGGAAAGGCTTTATTCTCATTTCCTCCTTAAACAAATTGAGAAAGAAAGGAGTGAAGTGATTTGGCAAGATTTGTGTTTAGCTGCAAGGCCTCGAGCTGTATCTAACATCCATTTCCCAATTATATGTAACAGTGAATCTTTCAGATTGTTTTGGGTATTTGGTTTTGGGATCAAAGTAGGGGAATCCAGAAAAGTCCACAGCATTTGGAAAACACTTCTCAAATAATCAGCAGGAAAATGATGGGTTCTAGGCAGCTCTAGCTTAGCTGGTGAAAGATGTGAGTTGTGTATAAACTGATGAATTTTAAGTCCTTTAAAAGTATCACTGATCAGAGCCTCAGAAGTTGCAGTATGTTTCACTACCCATGTGCTCAATATTCCCCCAAGCCTCCAGTGCCATCCCCAGACATCCTCGAAATGAACAAATCTGCTCCTGTTACTTTCCAGCTTTTGGGAGCACTTTTCCTCAGATGTTCCTTTTCCACTTTCCCCCCAGTATACAGAAAAGAGATGGTCTGCTTGTTTTTTGTTTAAGGCTCAGGAAAAAGAGTGATGAAAGGACCATGACATTCATTTAAGCTGGCATTTCATGTGGTAGATTTCCTTTTTTTCTCGCTGATAAATGAGAAGCTTGAAGAATCCCCTAAATGATCTATAGATACAGTGACTGCCATATAGTGGCACACTCTGACTTGTTCATGGACATAGTTTTAAGGAAAAAATTTTAGTGAGAAATTTGTACAAACATGGTAATTTGGTGGGGTTTCCCATGCTAATTTTCAAGATGATCATTCATGTTTGGGTCTCTGTCTTTTCTGATGCTTTTACTTCAGAATGATTGATCTATAGTAAACGAGACAAATATATGAAAATATGTCAAATGTGTGCACAATGACAGATTTAGATAATTCACCAAGATAATTTTAAAGTGCCACTGCCTTCTGCATTTATCGTAGTCAATTCTGTAGCTTATGTTTCATGAATATTTAGTCCTGACATAATCATCTTTAACTGTAGGAGCAACTTTAGTACTGAAACTAACTTAAACTAACAGCAGCATACACATGAGGTAACAGAACCAAGCAAATTTTGACCTGGAATAGAGGGAAGTACTGTGTGGATCCAGCCTGGAGTAGCTACAGCTTATGGTGGGAGATTATTTGCTGCTCATGTCACAAGCAGAAATATGGAATCATAAGGCAAAAATGAGTAGCACCTTCAACATGAAGGCTAATATAGAATATTATACATAATTGGAATTCAAGGTACTACCCAGCTGGCAAGAAGGAATTGGTAGGTGTGGGATATTTTATGATAGCAGCCTTGTGGTGTGCCTGCAGCAAGAAATGCAAACACATTAAACTCTAAGGTAATGTTGCTTAAATAATTTGTGTGCTTCTGTATCTATGTGTTTGCACAAACAAAGCAGTAGTTATTGAAACTGATGCTAGATATTTCTGGAGTTTCCATTCAGCATAGGGGTTAGCTACATGTAGTTTTGAGATGTGATGGTGTTAGACATTTCTCAAGCACGTGCCAAAAAACCAACAACCCTGTAATTGCTTTTTTGTTTTTCTATTGTACTCTGCTATTGTAACTGCTTTCAAGTGTTTGCACTGACTTATTCTTATCTGTAGTGGTTTTTTTAAATTATGAAATCTACAAACAAGTGATACAAACCTAGAAAATTGTAAAAGCTGCAAGCACTTGGATCATCCAGCACAGTGATGCACTAGGATTCCTTGCATAGCTTCTCTGAATCAGCCATATTTATGTTGCTGTGACCATCTAAAGTAAGTTTTGTAACTGTGCATTTTTGCTCAAAAACATTCTAGAACAGCACTCTTATAATCAAGAAAAACAACCTGTCTTTCCTGGGAATAAAATATTTACAGAGAAGAAGCAGGTGTGATGTCCACTGGCAGAGAATGGAGCACAAAGCAGATGGGTTTCACTTCCAGCTTGGGAGGCTGTACAAGGATGCTGCAGATGGCATCAGTGTTTGAAATGTCCACAGATGAATTCCCCAGGAAGGGCATGGTGTGGATTCCCTGCTCAAAAGGGCAGCCTTTTGCCTTCTCAGCCAGGTAAAGGCCAAATCTTGGTCTGCTTAAATTCACTGCTGTCACCAGAGGTGGGCAAATCTGCTCCAGAAAGGATTCCTATAAATGCAGCATGTTAACTTTAGGTATCACGACATGCTGCCTATCACAATGTACTCCAAAGTTAGTTCCCATCTGATCATCCAGGAAATGTCAGATTTTGCAATGCCTGTGATGGATATAATAAGACTTTATCATCAAATGTCTCTCAAATGCTAATGAAGGCAGAAGAAACAGTAATGCAAGCACCTCATCAAATTAATCTGTATTTAAAAAATCTGTTCAATTAATAAAACTGGCAAAGAATCTGAGAATGTGGGATGAATCCAGAAGAGTGACAAGTTTTTCAACCTCAGCTTCACCCATTCCTGATGTTAGGGAGAAAGTGGTTATTAAGTGAGATGGAATCTATGAGATCTTTCCCTGCCCTTTGTCCTGTGGAGAGTCCAGCATTAAAAGAGATTAGGATTAGGCTGGTTTATGAGGGAAGAGAATGAAACTGGTAAGAAGTAAGTAATGAAATGAAAATGGTAAGAATGGTATCTGAGGCAGTCTGGGAATGTAGCAATTAGCAGATCTTTATAATTTCTCTCCCCTGATAACCAAAGCTAGTGTACCCAATACAGGAGAGACAAGAGCAGCAGTGTCTGGGGTTCAGCTCCTGAGGGGCTGAGTGCTGGCCTAGGAGCCTGGAGAGCTCCCACCAAGGCTCCAGCATCCATGTGGGACAACGGGAAGGACCCATCCACCTGCAGGTGGGAATGCAAAGCTGGAAAATTGGGGAGGGGGTGGATCAGCCCCTCTTGGCACAGAGACTTGTTGGCCACAGGCTTTGCATTTCTACAGGTTGTTTGTGGATTTCCCCCAGAGAGGAGGTGGATTTTAAAACTCCATTTGAGAGCAGCAGACACACGGCACTGAGCTCCCATCTGCTGCCTTACACAGAAATGTTCTGCTTTGCAGTTAATGTTCTGTATTAACACAGCTGAAGGCTGTAATGGATGTGCCCATGTCTGCAGGATGCTGCTGGTTGTATTTAATAGCCACTTATGTGCTTGATATGATGTAATTGTTAACACAGGATTTCTACACAGTAATAAATCCACTTATTTATAAAGTTTCTTGAGAATCGACCAAAAAAGAAATATTGATGGTTTTCAAGGCAAAAGTGAGAAATCTCCCGTGTAGCAGACTTAAAATAGTAAATGCCCTTCCTGATTAGACAAAGAGAGTTAACTGGAAGTTAACTAGTCCACTGGACTTAACTAGTGCCTGAGGGACATAAGTTGGATGCACATTTCTTTCCTTGGCATTTAAGAGTCTTTTTCCACGTGAAATGGGATAGCTGATACAGAAGTTGCACTGATTCCGTTTTCCACTTCTGTCACTTCAGCCAAGACGAGGAGCTGAGGCTGGCAATGCTTGAAGGAAGGGAAGTGCAAGATTTGGAGATCATAACTCTGTCACACTGCAGCTCATGGTGAGGTGGCTATTTATACAAATTCATTCAGATGCTTCTTTCAAGCTATATTTATTGTATTCCACAAAACTGGGCCATGTGTTTCTGCCTTGGAGCAAGATAATATTTATTTTTCCCTGGTAAACAGAAGACTGTTTTTCAGATTTAGTGCAGTGTAAACTGAAAAGCCACATATAAAAAGAAGAGAAGCCTGTACTTGATGTAAAATTTGAAATAGTGTTACACAATACAAAAGACAATTTCACTACTGCTCGTTTCAGTTTTGGGTTTAGTTGTAGGGGTGATGGGAAAAAACTCTCATGAAAATGGATTCTCAGCAAAGCCTAACAGTATTCAGTGCTATGCTTTATTATTTGTCCATAAATAACACAATAATAAAATAATAGCAATAAATTTAGCAGAATACATGATGAAAAGTGATGCTTATGCATAAATTAAAATGTCTATTTTCCAGCTACAAAAGAAGTATCAATTAAGGTTTGCCACTAAGAGTAGATCTTTAATCCTAGCTCATATTTTTACCTGTAAAATTTGTATGAAATGAGGGATTACATGTTACTAGAAATCATTACAATCAGTCAGTGAAAGGTGCCTGTTGAACGATTTAGTATCACATGGAGGAAAAGCATGATGCTCTGGCTGCATCCAGGTATAAATGGCCTCCTGGAAAATTCAGAATTATGTTTTAAATGGGGGAAAAATGCTGGCTGAGTCAAGTCAGACAGGGATTTCAAAAGTGTCATGTCAATAATAAACGTGCTAGAAAATCCCATCCCAAAAATGCCATGGCAAGAAAAGGTTAGACACGGGCTTAGCAATTCCTGCTAAAATGTAGTGGTTCCTCTTTTACTGGATGGAAACTCGATTTCTTCTCTCTCTCTTCTGTCCTAACTGATTTGTTCTGAGGATCAGCCTGTGTAGGATTTTCTATTTTTTATGCAAACATTTGCACCATATTGATTAAGAGCAGAGTGCAGCAGAGCCTTTTATAAGCCTTAGTAAAATTCTGGCTATTGTCATCACTTGGCACTTCATAAAAGGGTCTGCCAAAAACCCATAACCTTGTCTGTTCCGTCAAGAGTGTTCCCCTGTCAGATTCATGTGGTTTCAGTCCAGCTTTTTCTTTTGTCTGTTTATATGCAGACATAACACTTAACAAGTGGTAATGTGTAAACAAGAGCATGCATTATGCAGATAAATAGACTCCCACTGCTGAACAAGTCCTTAGCAGTTTGCATTAAAAATAAATACAGATGCAAACCAGAATTCAATATTTATTTTAACAGCAGGACTTTATCATTGGTAGCATTTCCCTGATGTTTCCAGGATTAAATAAGTGGCTTTTAAGAGATTCACCAGTCCAGAAGTTTGAAGCAGTTTAAACCTTTTCTTAATAGCACCAAAGGGAGAGATAATAACAATTAGCAGTTCTTCACAATATCAGGAAATTACATCTGCATTAACTGACTGAGAACTGCTGGATCCATGCTGGCACAAGTCTCTTTACCCACTGAAAAATGTGGCCATCAGAAGTGAGAGGAAGAAGGCACCAAGATTTCCACAGATCTCAGCATTTTGAATAATACTGAAGTTTTATTCAAGGCACAAAATGGGTTTGGATTCTGAACTCCATTGAAAATCCAGAGGAAAGAAGCATAACTCTCATTAGGCTGTTAAGTATTTCCAGTATATGCTTCTCATTAATTGTAGAGGTGCTGCTTAAAAGTGAGATGTTTAAAGATGCTTTCTCTTGCATAGACATCCATTTAAGTCATTCCATGATCTTAAATCTCTTGTTGTTTCCTCGTGCCTGTCCATTAAAAGGAGAGAAATACCTTCACTGTATGAAATCTGCATTGCTTGGTGTAATCTGTTCTTTATAGTCATAAATCTTTCTTCCACCAAAGGATCTTGGAGAGAAGTCTCATCCCTTTTGTTGGCACAGAGGTAAAGAAGGAATTTGACAACTACTCTACAACACCAAACTGAGACCAGGAGGCTTGGAGTTGGAATTTTTCCGGCAGCATTTGTCAGAGTGAGGAGCACTTGAGGTAAGTCAGAACTGCTGGCTGAGATCCCTCTTGTTGCAAGTTTGCTTGCCAAGTGAGCCTTGGAAATGATGACACTGGAACTAGTGGGACTTCCCTGTTTGTATCTAATTCTCCAAATTAAGAACTTGTGATGTGCATGTGTTGCTAACAAATTTCAGCCTTGCAGGCTGACATGGTTGAAAAAGAACAAGGATCTGTGGTGTCTGCACCATCATCACTGGGTGAGCTTAGACAGCAGGCTGGGACTTGGCTCATGTCAAGTCCATGACCACAACTAAAAATCAGTAGATTGTTTCCACTCACACATGCAAAGGGAGGATTTTTACCCTGCAGAGCTCAGCAGATGCTTAGGAGACTGTGTCAGGCTCACTGTTTTGTTCTCTCCTCTCCCTCAGCAAAGTGCAACATATGGGTAACTTTCCTGCTGCATCGTGGTCTGCTAATGAAGCAGACACTAAAGATAATTATACTTCCCTCCTCAAACTTCCTGATTTGGCAAGCTCATCTATTTGGAATTCTGGGGTATTGCAAGGGTTTATTTTTTGTTTCCTTAGTTCTCATTATATGTGAAAAGCTGCATATTTTGATGTATTGTCCTTTGAAAGTCCAATTAAACATTTTAGAATCCGGAAGAACCTTTGAAGACATTCCCCTCCTTTTTTGTTGTTGTTGCTATTTTTATTGTTCTTGGGGGTTATTTTAGTGGCTTTTTTTATTTATTTGGCAGCAAAAAGAATGTTTCATTTGGGTGATGCCAGCTGTCCATTGTGAATGCAAATGATGAGCCAGTGGAGCTGCATGGCTGCCTTGAAAGAATGTGTGAAATACAAGTTACACATCCTGCAGGTGCCTCTGCTAGGAGATTCTATTCACTCAGAGCACATTTAGCTGATATATTGTACAGCTGGTCAAACAATGCCTTCAGGGCTGTCTGAAATTTTTCACAGGAAATTAAATGCTTTGGAGTGTGCGACAAAACATTATTTTATAAAACCAGGATAATTTTGATAGTGCTCTTTTTAGACTGCTAATTTCAGTTCTCTGCCTCTTCTATCCAATTTTCCTCTTTTATTCTTGTTTTAATGAACTATATATAATAAATTTCTAAGTTGATTTGTTGGGGGGGGGGTTTCTTTATTTTTTTTTTTACCATTTTGTGATGCTTAACTATAGACATGGCCAGAATTTAAGTAATAAGGAATGTGAATTGTTTGGTCTTTGACCCATGGGACCTTTACTTTGTGCTTATTGGTGCCCTAATAATCTGGAATCTGCAAATCACTTTTTCCCATTTTAAAACCCACATGTAGATTTCTATTCTAAGGACACTTTATAATCATGATATTTTAAAAGGCATCAGGATGGCAAATGGTGAAGGACTCTGCAGTTTTTCATGTGCCTCTCATGGAAAATGTACACACTTAGAGAAAGCAGAGTAAAGTAGAGTAAACTGCTCTCCAATTTCATCAGACTAATTAGAGATGTCTCCAAATCCTTTTGTATTCAGCAAAGAACACAGGTTCTTGAAAGCCATTGAGCTTCATGTGACTTAAATGCCTACCTGAAGTTGAAAAACACCTTCTTAAAAGCTTGGAAAAAAAGGAAACTCAAAGTAAGTGCCCATGTTCCTAAGAGCCAAAGCTGTCATGCAGCTTAATTAAGACCAGGTTTGTGCATTAGAGTAGCACAAAGTCTTGGAGGCCATGCTGAAGAAAAAAATTATGAGAACAACTAACCCATCAAAATTTTCAATACCAGAAAACTTCCTCTCCTTCCTTACTCTAATCCTAGGGGCAAAACTCCAGATATTCCCAGGAAGAGGAGAAAAGGCTGGTGAGAGAAAGAGGCACTGACTGCATCAGATTTCTTTACTTGTGATGTAAGGAGAGTGGACTGCACAGAGAGGGAGTTTTTTTAGCATCATCATCCAATGTGGGATGCAATGGCATAAGTTTTATGCTGCTATTTTTTGTCTGAAGCCTAAAGCTTCAGAACAAAAGAGAGCAGTCCTCAAGAGCTCTGGTGAACAAAATGAACAGTCACATTAAATTTGAAAGCATTGATAAACCAGTGGGATGATGCAGGAGACTTCCCACACGACATTAAGTTTGGGATGCAGTATTTTTCTGGGAGTGATTTCAATAACTACGGCAATAAAAAAATCCCTACATTTGCAAGGATTCTAAGGAACTCTGATTATAATTAATGTGATGAGCTGGGAGAGGGTTTTGGGGAACTGCCCTTCATTCCCAGGGCTGGAAAGGAAGGGAAGGGAGGAAACATCAGCATCTTCCTCTGAAATGGGCCCAGTTCAGTAGGAAAGCCCAGCTTGACCTTGCCTAAATGTGAGGACAGAAGATGACAATAGGAAGATCCTCAGTGTCCTATTAGGCACTCAGATCTTGTAGAAAGGAAAGGTTATGCAAATGAGTGTATTTTCTTTTTTTTTTGTCCTAGACTGCTGACACAGAGCACTGATGAGATTTGTGGGAAGATGTTTTAATTTAGAAACTTGGGAAGAGTTGACAGTTGCAGAAGGGTACTGAGGTCACCCAAAGACATCTGGTAGGACTGTCAGTCATGCAAACAATGCAATTTTGCCAAGTGTAGGGTAGGATAGAAAACTGAGCTGCACTGGAAAAGGAATAGATGAAGGTCAGGGTTGAATTCTCAAAAAGTAGCAATGTTACAGATGTGAACTACATCAAATTAGGCACAGGGCCAAAAGTACACATTAGAAATGCTGGTATGCACAAATGTTTATGGAAGTTGGAGTAATTTCTGCATTTAAACATAAACCAAGTCAGCAAAAATTACAGGAGAAAAAAAAAGGTACCTCTTGAGGACTGTTGATTGCAGATCTCTAACAGACAGTGAATATAATCACCTCTGTTTATTTGAGCCTCTGTTTCTGGGCCTAATTTTTCTAATTTCATCCTTCCTGCCCTGTGTGTGTCCCCATTTCGTTCCCCCTCTCTCCCTACCTTGGCATTTTCGGTGTTCAGGAGTATTCAGGTATGATTTCTTTTACTTCCCACTATTTGTTGTCAGCTCTTCCTCTGAGTGCTAGCACAGGCTTTACTGAGAGCTTGCTGGTGATTGATGCTGGGAAAACACCTGGAGGTGGTTGTTGTATTAAAAAATACAAGGGTATCCTTACTTTGTCCATTGTTGTACTGACTTCAGTGCCTGGGAGTGTTTTCTTACTCCACCTGAAGGATGTAAGGCCTGCCCAGGTACAGTAAGTTTGCAAAACGGGACAGGACAGACATTTATGGAACACTGAGTGGACAAACCAACCAACCTACCCTCTGCTACAATAGAGGCAGAAAAGGAAATCTGAAGAGATAAGAGAAAAACAGAGCCATGATCTAAATACTGGGATATAGTTTTTGAGCAAAATTATAGGTGTTCTTGTTATTTCTTTCACCCTCTTGGGAAAGCAAGGTATATGGCACAACACTGTATTTCTTGTGAGCCCAGGTAAACCTCAGCTCCAAATCTGAGGAGAATGTTGAGCTGTGTGTAGTGATTTACCCTGACCACAAAGCACTGTGCAGCTCCCTGCTCACTGTCCCCAGTGGGGTGGGGAGCCAGCACTACTCAGCACCAATGAAAGCAGTGTGTTATCAACATCATTCCCATTCTAAATCCAAAACACAGCACTGCACCTGCTGCAAGGAAGAAAGTTAATTCCATCCCATTCTAAAGCAAAACATTTTCCCCTCAAAGGGTTATATTACAAATGCAGAGCTGTGTCAGCTGAGGATGAATTGGATAAGGAAATCAAGCTGACAACAAAGCACTTTGCTTTAATACAGAAATAGCTTGGAAATCAATCAGTGAAACTTTAACATGGCTGCAATGTCATTTCTACAAAAGACTCCTTTGCTGGGTGATCATGCATTTCCACTTCTTAGGGAAGCAGAGCTCTTGGATGCATTGTAAACCTTAATATTCACAAGGATAAAGCAAAACATACACAATACCCTGTGAGTGTGGGATAGCTATAAGGACATTAATGAGCTTGTAAGCGAGATTTCAGTGGAATCTTCGCATGCTGTCAGGACTAATTACTCACTGTCTGGAGGAATGGTTCTCATCTTAGCAATGTTTTGGGCAGCACTGGTGTGTTACCCTGAAGATGGCTGTGCTGGATTGGAGCTTAGCCTGGAACAAGTCAATTCTAGAAATGGTCCAAACCTCCATGAGCTGCAGGGGTGCTGAGATCTGTGAGACCACACTTCATTAACCCTTTTTTTCAGATTTTGGTCCAGTGATTTGTGATCCCCCAAGATGTGTGCTGACCCAGTGGCTCTATTTACCCTAAAAGGTCTAGTAAAAGAGGGAAACCTGGTTCTGATCTGCAAGGTTCTATAGTTTAGGGACCAAAAGTTAGGGTAGGCTGGTCCTGTTGCTGTTTTGCTCAACACAAAGGTTCAATTTCCTTGACAAATGATGGACAGTGCCTCCAAAATTGGAACTTTGATCCCAAAGGGGCCCTGTGTTATTATAACATAAAGAATGGTTATTAAACTGTCAGAGGGTTAATAGTTTCATCTTAATAATCTTGATAGATGGTGCACATTTCACCAGTGCTCCAAAAGCCCTCAATGAGCTTTAAAATATTTTACTATTGGCTTGCCCTTCATTTCCCAAGCAAGTCTAAGGAGAACTCTTCTTGCTAATAAATTCTTTATCATAACATAGCTGGTTGTCCCCTTATAGAAGGGAAATATATCCTTTGCTGTGCTGTCTGATTAATTGGTCTAATTTTATCAGGAAAATTAAATTCTCTTCATTATCTAGGAAGTTATTTAAAGAGGTCTGAGCAAAACCCCAGCCCATGAGCCTGATGACTTTATTAACTTATTACTTTTTAAGTGAGTTCTGTCTGAAGGACTCCCTTCAACTTTGAGGGCTATTTGTCTTCTATTCTCAAGATTTCATGATGACAAATGGGATGTCAGATATGACTTACTGTAAGACCTTATGGAATTCATAGAGGGTGGCTTTTACCCTTGCCTCTAAATGCTCTGTATGAGGCAGCCTGTAAAGCTGGCCAATTTTGATGACCAAATCAGATATTTCAGTGGCTTTACAACAGGCAAAGTAACTGCACTCTGAAGCAGTTCTTAAAACATTATTGATCTTGAGTAAGAAAAAGTAATAAAATATATGTGTAGAAATATGCATGGGAGTTGATCCCAGTTGTGTGTGTGTGTGTAGTACACAAAACAATGAGATTCCTGGCAGTTTTAAAACATTGTAAACTAATGCTTTATTTCTCTTTGCTTAGACCTCTATCAGAAAAGAATAATTTTTCCCCAGATGTGCAAAGCTGGTGAAGATCTTCATCTTTGTATTTTGCAGAACTACTTCAAGCTGAATATACCAGCCAGACTGAGGGACTCTGCTAATTCACTTTATTCTGGCCTCATCCCTGATGGAAAGGGCAACAGTTGGCAGTGAGGTGAGACCATGATGGGTATAAACCTTCATGCTTTAGATCATAAGCCAATTTGCAATAACCCGTGTTTAGGAAGAGATTTTCCCACAGGTTTATAGGATTGTGAAAGTATATTTTCTGCCCAGGACCATGTCCTGATGTGTTTTGTATGTCTCCAAGGCCCATGAATGCCTCTGCAACCTCTCTGATCAACCTGTGCCAATGCTTGGTCACCCTCGCAGTGAAAAGGTGTTTCCTGATGTTCAGGCAGCACCTGCTGTGCTTCAGCTCGTGCCCATCTCCCCTTGTTCTGTCACTGGGCACTGCTGAGGAGAGCCTGGCCCCTCTTCTTTGCACCCTCCCTTCAGGGTGCTGGAAACAGTGAGTGATAGGATGAGAAGACATGGCCCCAAGCTGCCCCAGAGGAGGTTTAGATTCGATTTGAAGAAAAATTTCTTCACCAAAAAGATCATCAAGCCCTGGAACAGGCTGCCTAGGGAAGTGGTTGAGCTGACATCTCTGGAGGTGTTTAAAGGATGTGGTTTAGTGTTAAGAGCTGGACTCTAAGATCTTAAAGACATTTTCTAACCCGAATGATTCTGTGATTCAGGTATTTATCTCCACTCATCAGCTCTCCCCTGAGCCTTGTGCAGCCCAGGATCTTGTCAGCCTTCCTTGCTGCAGGGACACGTTCTTGGCTCACGTTCCCTGTGCTGCCCAGCAGGATCCCCAGATTATTTTCTGCCAGGCTGCTTTTGCAGTAGGTTGGCTCCCAGCACGAGCTGCTCGTTCCTTCCCACTTGCAGGAAATTCCTCCCTATGCACAGGAGGGATGCTCCTTGGTCGTTGATCAGGTCTTTCAGCTCTTCACAGAATTATCCTTCACTGAAGGATAATTGCATCTACTAAAACAGAGTAAGTGATGGCAGTAATGCAGACAACAGCCCACTGTAATGTATTACACTCCATGAAGTTTGGAGGGAGACATTGAAACATAAGTGAAAGCCTTTTATTGATTGCCCAGAAAGGGGATCTAGAGATTAAAAATAGCTACAGGAAAGGAAAACAGAAAGCACAAAGGCACCAGAGTTCTGTTCTTAGACACTCTTCATTTACAGTTCACTGCTTTAAGTTTTAATGCTTCCTGATAAATCATATGAAACACTCAATATTTGTATCTAGCCATCTGAAATGTATATATTTATAAGATTAAAAGTACATTAGAACATGGGGGAGATTGTCCATTATTTTTATTAATAAGTTTAATATAAATGCAGTCATCAGGCATATATGATTTATGTATATACTTATATAAGATTTATATATGATATAAACCTGAGAGGAACATGATATGGGAATGGCTGTAGTGCCATCTTCCCTATCCATAAGAAAGTTGCACTGCAATATCCTAAACCTCACAAAACACAAAGTCTGGACAAATGTTTCATAGTAAAAGATAAAACAAACCCACATGTACTGTGCCCTTTGCTGTCAACATGATAACTTGTAAGGGTTCTTTTTCCTGCATCTTCCTTCTCTTATTATCATCCTGTCTGAGCTAAATGACCTGTGACAGATGAGAAATATAGGATTGTTCATGGACAAATAGCACACTCAGAATTGGATATATTTTGAGAGTATTGTAACCTACTACGCTGAAGCTTAACAGAAATGCAAAATATTTTTTTTATTCACTCTGGAACAGGTTTCCAGGTAGTTGATTAAATGAAGTGCAGGATGAGGCTTCATTGTGTTAGAGTTTTCTGATTGAAAGATTGGCTTCTGTGACTTTGTGTGGGAGGTAAGAGCAGTGGGAACCTCCTGGTTAAAGATGTGATGGCAAATCAGACTCAATGTTGCAATAAACATAATATTCCTGGCATTCATGCTTCGTCCCCCGAGGGTTTTGGAAATATTTCAGGTTTGGGGGTATTTCAAGTTTTGATCTTCGGTGTGGAAGTTGCATGCTTGCCTCTCTTAAGCCCAGGTTGCAACAGCATCTTTATTTTGGACTGAACTTAAGCAAACAATGGTCCTGGTGTTGGGGCAGGATGAAGTCACTACTTCTGAAGATTCCTTCTAGATCTATAGCTCTGTAAACATGTTCCACCACCAGAGCGGGACACAAATTAGCTGCCAGGCTTTTTATCTCCATGTAAGGTACACATTTTGCTCTTTCACAGAATAGAGAACAAGTACTCCCATGTGAAGCCACCTTTAATTCCTTCACAGGATATTCATCTGGTGGTAACCTGCCATTTTTCAGGAGCATTTGAATAAATGAATTATGTTCCCTGAGTTTTGTAGCCCTTTCTGCATAGCTGAAATGTTATTTATAGTGAATACTAGGCAGGGCCACTAAGCATATTCCACAGTTAGTGCATTCTTATTTTTATGTGCTACTTCTAAACTTGAAGTTTTCTCCTTAAACTGATGCTGTTCCTTCCATGTAAATCCAGCATTAATTTCATGGCTGATGTCTCAGCTGGCTCTGGGAGGGGTTTCTGTGATGCTGTGATAGAGCTTCTTCCAGTAAAGGTGCTTGGAACAACAATGCCATCAGTTCAGTGATGCCCTCTTCTTATCAATCCATTTAATGGATTGTTTAATGTTTAAATTTGGGGACAGGTGAGTGATTTGTTTGAAGTTAATGACAGCCAAATGAAAGGATAAGACAGTTCAAAGATAAAGGTGAGGCAATTTTACTCGACTAAGGAGCTTGTGACTCAAAGGTGTTTTGTTCTTCAGCTGCTCCTTGAAACATGATCTGGTTAATGAAATTCTTATTTATTGGTTTGGCTGTTGGTTTTTAATTCTGTATCTGATAACTCAATGACTGTTGCTTATTTTTTTTTTCATTTGATCTGCAGAATTAATTGTTATTTTCCTGAAGTAGTTGAAGTACGTTTCTTGAAAATAATGTAAGCCGTGCACTTTCTGCCGAATTTTAGCAGCTTGTTAATGCTAATCCCAAGGACCATCTTGTCTCTGACAACAGCATCAAATTACAAATTGCTTTTACAAGAAATTAGAGAGATCAAGTCAATATTTTGCAAAACAGCTTGGGTTGTCACTGAGCAGAAATGGTTTTCCTTGCCATGCACCAGCTCAGCAGCTGAGCTCAGCTGTGGTTTGCATAGATTTTCATCAGGAAGATACAGATCTTCAGTTCTGCAATTAATGTTCTCTGAATCCCAGTTTCTTTTGACCAAGCCTGTATCTGGTGGCCAGTGTTGTATGGCTCAGAGCTCTGTTGGTCAGTAGTTTGCATAAATTTTAATTTTTGTATGTGAGAAAAGGGGCTTGTGTGCTAGGGGAGAGGAATTTTCTGCTATGTTGGTGTGGTCTTTATTGTTCAGTGGTCATCCAACTCAAGATTCTCTCAGGTGGAAAAATCTTCAGTTTATATCTTTAGAATCCATATACTGACTAGAGATGCAGACACACACTGTGGCATGCAGCCAGCTGTGAAATTTTGCTAGAATTTCTGACATTCCAGAACTTAATTTTTTTTCTGTCTCATGTGTGTTGTGCTCAGGATCCAGAAGATTTATTTTTCCACTTCAGGAAGGCAGGTTAACAAATAATAATCTTTAGCCTGTTAGATGGCAAATACATAGGAATTACCAGTTGTTATGTTGAATAGTGTCTCTGAGAGGTGGACACCCAGGCTGGCTGATTTAAGATGCCTCTTTTCAAGGATGAAAACAGTGACATGAAACTGTGTTTTTCTGGCATCTGTTGATTCTGGGTTACTGGAGAAATCACAGAATTCCTATCTCAGGTTGACTTTGGTGATATGGACAGTGAAATCCACGTTAGCATGATGTCTCTCTCAGGCCCAGTATTGGGCTAGTGACAGAGTTGATTTATATAGAATTGATAGCTTTAGATAAAAGTAAGTGCAAGTAGAGGGGAGCTTTTGGAGAATGTCAGTCACATTTTTGGCATTTTGATTAAGGACTGCACTGATATCCACAAAGATGTAGGTAGTGATTATAGAATTTGATGTAATATCACGGTTGCCTGAAGATGGAACAGTCTTTGGATTTTTTAATATGACTTTAATTTATTGGAGACTTGCCAAATGTGGCAGTAGTCCTCAGTGGGAAGCCACAACCCCAAACAAGAGTGACATTTTTGGTGCATCTCAGCATGGTCCATGGCATTCAACACCTGGGAGTAAAAGTACTCTTCAAAGGGCACCAAAATGTCAAATGCCGAGGGCAAATGACAGTCTTGCAGATCAAGACCACCAGGGAATTGGGCTCCACTCACATAAAAGTCACATTCAAACAATGTGGATTTTAAATCAGCCCAGTGTGGAGCACCACTGAGTGAGAAACACTGAACAGCAGTGGTAGCTTTGGAACAGGGAAATGTATCCTCCCAAACAAAAAAGGTTGAGTGTTTTGGCATCAAACAATATCAAGACTTAAATGAAAGATTGTTTCAGAGGCCTGCTGAGATGTGGGCTGTTGGTAAGGAATTAAGGAGTAGGAGGTGATAAAAGAAGGATTTTTACCTGTCTAGGGCATTGGCAAAGACTCTGTTGTTTTTTTTCTCGGTTCTTGAAAAACTATTTTGTAATCCAGTAATATAAACTACAGCCAGTGTAGCAAACAGGCTCCAAAATTATCCAGGGACTGGAGAGGAATTTTAGCAAAGAGAAATGCAAAACCAGTTCAGTCTGTGTAGGTCTCAGAAAGATGGCAGTGGGATGACTTGATGGCAAAATGTGGGTGCCTTTGACAAGAGAAATTAATGGGTAGGAATGGGCTCTTCAAATGAGTATGGAAATGCACAACAGGTCAGTCATTGGAAGCTGATGCCAGACAAACTCAAATGAGTCACAGTTTTAACTGTGCAGAGTACAGGCTCCCAAGAGAAATGTTTGACCCCTGAATTGCTGGGTTTTTTGAAATCAAGACTGAATCCCTCTATGGATGGCATCCTTTATCTGCACAGAAGTTACTGGGCTTTTTTCATTGGAAACTGGGTAAAATTTAGTGGTCTGTGGCACACAGGAGGTCATCCAAAATAATTGTAGGGGTCTTGTCTGCCTTTAAGCTCTATGAATAAATGTCTAAGTAAAGCCCAGCTCCTTCATTTTGTGTAGCTCAACAGGCTGTTTGTATTTCATTTTATTCTCTGGCACAAGCCTTACTTTCAGCCTCCAATATTTAAATACGTGGATTGAGGAGAGGTGGCTCTGCAGTTGGGCATCCCTGAACAAGGGTTTGATTTTGTGGTTTGTATTCGGGCTTTGTGGTTGTAGTTTGTGGTTTAGGTTTTTGGTTTGGTTTGTGGTTGTGGTCTGGCCAGCCTGACCTGTGAACACTCAGGGACTGACTCGTGCCCATCAGTTTTTTGCAGCACACAAGTGCCACAAGTCCCATGTGTTTGGAGCATCAGCTCTTCCAGCCAGATTCTCTCTCCTTAGCCCTGCCCAGATGAAGGAGAAGAAAATGCCTCTCAGCCACACCACCAAGCCATGAAATTGTGGTGAAAATGTCTGGATGTGCTGTTTCAGTGTAAGTGCCTGAATGTTTTTTGAATTGCAATTTTCCTGTGCTGCTGTGTGTAAAGGTGACCCTGTGTGCTGGCCCTGGGCAGTTTGCTGCAGACAGCTCATCAGTGTGGTTCATTTGGCAGGGCACTCACTCAGCACCAGCAGGATGCAGCTCCTCCCTGATCTGCCAGCATATACAGGCACCTGAGAGATGCAGAACTCTCTGGAGATGCATTAGGGTTTGGTTTTTGTGGCAGCAACACGTTTACCAGGGGCACAAAGGATATAACCCCTCACTCAGCTTGGCAGCACAGAGAGGCAGGGCAGTGTCACTGAGGAGCCCTGAGCTGGGCAGGGAGGGCTGGATGATGCATTCCTGCAGTCACTGCTCTTCCTGGCCCACCTTCACCTCCTTTGGAATTGTTGAAAATTGCTTCGTTGCTGCCTGTGGCCACACGATGGCACGAATCAGTCAAAAGAGCATCCCTGTGATGGGAGCCTGGAGAGGAGTTGATGCTCCTGGGCAGGGCTCTTCAGGTCAGGGCTTGTCCCTCCTCGATGCTGTTTTGATCCATAAGTGACCATGATCACAGTGAGGGACAGTGGTGGTGTTTCAGACACAAGCTTAAAAAAATCCTGGGGAAAAATAAATTTAGAGGAACAAAACCAGTCTGAAGCAAAAAAAAAAAAAAAAACCAAAAGGCTTTTAAAAAGGGCTGGTTGGAAGAAAACTTTTGTTTCTTTGATTTGTTTTGGGTTTCCCTTCAAAGGGTCAGTAAACTTGTAGGAATCAGGAAACCCTTTTTATTTCTCTTCTGAATCCTGAAAACATCATGTGCTGTATTTTCTTTGTCAGGAGACTTTTTTTTTTTACAAATAGCGATTAACAAAAATCAGTCTCAGAAGTTATTATGACATTTACACTTAGTTTATTACAACTTCAGTGGTAATTAAATATATTGTACATAAACTTCAGTGGTTCCTGTATCCTGCATTGTCCACCTACCTTCCTCTCTTCCAGTGGCTTTAAAACCCTGCCCTAAATGTGTTCCTCAGCAGAAAGGTTGAGCTACTTCATTTCCAGTTCTCTCCTTGCAATGGAGAGCAAGGATGAAATCCCCAGCACCACTGCTTTTCTTGGGTGGGCTTGTATTCCCTGTTGCCACCAGAAATATGCAAAGGTTGTGTGTAGCTCCCAGGAAAAGTCTCTTGGGCTACTTGGAAAGATTATTGTACCTTTATTAAGAATAATTTTGTGAGTTCTAGACTTCTGGTTCTAGACATAAGTCAGCAAAATTAAAGGGAAGGAAAGAAAAAGGGAAAAGAAAGAAGGAAAACCTCTTACACCTCAGGAAGCTCCTCAACCATAAGACAGAGTGCACTCAGATCCCTGAAGGGAATATGAAAATTCCCAAGCATCAAGCAAGCATTTGACATCTTTGTTAGTAAACAAACAGCACAGTTGCATTTCTTGTGTCCCAGCATCAGCACAGCGTGTTCTGCCTCCCTCTCTCCCCCTCCCCTTGCCCTTTCCTCTCTTCTGCTCCTGCTGCTCCCATTGCTGGCAAACATTCTGGAGGCCAGTGACAACATCCGTGTCTCTTTCAAGCTGAGTGCATTAGTCAGGCATTTGAGAGGTTGTTTTCCTGCCCTTGGGTACCCCAGCACGCAATGGGGAAGATGCAGGAGTTCAGGGATTGCTGAGTGCTCAGCTGCTGCTCTTTCCTAAGTGGAGGTAACTGGCGAGCAAGTGAAGCATTTAGAAAGAAAGGAAAATATTTTTCTGGGGGGAATGTTTTTTTGACCCCACAGCTGTTAGGTAAAATGGAAAAAAAAAATTAAACTGTTGCTGTAGAGAGAAAAAAATTCTTTTTTTTTTTTTTAAAGAGGCAAAACTGCTTTACTACATCAAATTCATTGCACCATACAGAGAAAACACTTCATCTTGGAATCGTGATTTTAGATGCATCTATCCTAACTTTATTTTTTATAGACCACTGTCACTATTAATGCTTAGTGATATCGTAAGCTGTATATTTCATGCTTTTGCATGTGGAGAATTTCATAAGCAATCCACCAGCCTTTCAGAGATTTTTTTTGACCCAGAATATAGGATTTTCCAAATGAGGAGTACAGTGCAAGTCAAATACAATCATAGAATTTCTTAGGTTGGAAAAGGCTTTTAAGATCTAGTCCAAACTTTCAAGTCCACCAGTAAATCATGCCCTTGAACTCCTCATCTAGACATCTTTTAAAAACCTCCAGGGATGGTGACTCACACAGGCAGCCTCTTTGAGTGCCTAGCAGCCCTTTCCATGAAGAAATTTTCCCTGATACCCAGTCTAAACCTCCTCTGGTGCAAGATGATATTCAGAATTTAATCTCATTTGGCATTTAGAGAAAACACAGGCTGAATGCTCAAGCTTGTAAGAATCCCTTGAGTTTTTCACTGAACATGGAGAGTCAGGACCTTGGTTTTGTATTTCATCCAATTAAATTGCCTTTGGTCACTGACTGCCATACTAAGATATGCCACTAATTTGTATTAAAAAAAAAATTCCCAAAATGCTTATCTCTGGTACCTGTTTTGAAGCATGCTGTCAAGGAAAGGAATTAAGCTTGTTTGGGTAATATATTCTGAGCTTTGCATGGTGTTGCTTGCATGCCATGATAAGTAAGAATAAGCAAGGCCCTGAGTGAAATTGGAGCGAGATAAAGCTCAGTGCTTTTGCTTTCAGATTATCTGTAAACTTGAATTCAGTTCTAGGCCTGGTGGTTGTGCTGGAGCCTAATGCAGTTTGATTTTGATGGCAGGGATGCTGTTTCAGATGGAACATGGTGACTGGCTAGAGTAGAAAGACTTCTTGAAAGATTATTGGGAAATGATACCAAGCAGAAGAAAATTTTAGGTCTATATGTTGTTGCAGGGGAGAAAGTGGAGTGAAGCTTTAATGTGAGTGCAGAAAGAAGCATTAATACACCAAAGAAATTCTGTGGTCTCTAGGAAGTTAAACCTTTCAGTCTTAATCTGCTGGATGGCTGAAGAGACAAGGGAGCCACTAGAGAGCTCAGTATTTTTGTTTCTCAGACAAATATGTTTAGATCAGATGTTTTTTCCTGATGTCCTCTCTGGCAAGGCTGTGCTTCTCGTGCTGGGTTGCCCTGCTGGCTGTCACTGAGCTCAAGTCAAGGGAAGGATCAGCACCATGCTGGGAAGAACCCAAAAATCCAACAGCTGACATCTCCAAGTGGCAGCTGCCCACAAAGTGTCACTGACTGCTGTGGCAGCAGGCACTGTGTCCCTTTGGGAACAATTTCCACCTGGTTTAGCTGACACCAGTCCATGGCATCATGACTTTGGCACGTGGCAGAAGGTCCAGGGGAGTACAGGGCAGCCAGTGTTTCACCCCTACAGCTTGAGGAGTGCCCTGCAGACAAGGCTTTGGAGCTGCAGCCCAACCCTGAGGTGCAGCCAATAAGGAACAGTAATTTAGATTAAGATGTAGAGCTCCAGTTTGACTGCAGCTTTTAAGTGAGCTTCCTTCCTTCTGAATTGTTCCCAAGACCCCTTTTCCTTTCACATCCTTAAAAAGTGATCACATTATTCTTGGGCTGTTGCATGTGGGCTCGAGTGGAATTTAAACTGCCTGCCTGACAATGATGAATGAATCAACTCCAAATCCCTTGATGTGGATCAGCTATATAGCATAACAATAATATTGTTGTTTAACATTTATATTGAAGTAATACCATGAGGAATCTCATCCATTCAGGGACTGATTTTGCTGGAAACTGAATAAAACACACAGCAGAATAACAAGCCTTGTTCCAGAGACAAAGCTGTCTAAGAGACAAGCTGTACCAGTGGAAGGAGACAAACAAAAAAGACAAGGAGCAGAGTGATATAACTGACAGCTACATCTTTACAAAACCTGGGTGCTGCTGAATTTTCTTGCATGGCTGATCTGCCATGCTGTTCCTAGATTTTGCTCATCCCCTTCCACTTTCATCTTCTCTACCTGTGCTCTCAAATAAACTCTTAAACCTCAGGTTTTTCCTGGCAAAGTTTGGAAAATATTGAAAAAAGGAAGCTGTCCAGGAAATTCCCCATGACACTCTGTTTTTACCTTTGGACCAAACAGTTTTAGTTGGCTTTCTGTACCTTGGAATCCATATTCAAGCTTACTTGGGTGAGTTCTTCTCTGCAAGATGTTTGTGAAGCTGTCAGATTCTTTACTTAGATTCAGCTGTGTTGAATCTGTTACATTCCCTCCCATTTCTCACTTTGTAATGCTTTCAAATTTGCAATTGGGCTTCTCTGGAAAAATATATATATATTTAGATATTTATTTAATTTTTAACAGATCCATTCTTGCTGCTGTTCATTGTTCCCTGTGTCCAGCAGGGGAGAAATTTTACATCACTCACCTACTTGGTCTAACTATTTTCTCTAGCCTAGTGCCACAAATTTTTTAGTACAAGCAAACTTAGGCCTCTTGTTTCAAAAGGAATAGAACATTCCCTTCACTGTTTTTGAAAGTCATACCCTGGTTGTGCAGTGTTACAGATATGTTAAAAAAAAAAAGAGAGAGAAAAAGGAACACATCTTAATAAAAGATTTAAAGTAGAAATATTTTTTTATCCCATAGGTAAGCTCTGTGCATATATGCCCATGTATATGAAGGTGCTAACATGCATATTAAAACAAAATTTGGACTCCTAGGCCACATTCCCAGAATCCCATACAACAAGGTTCTGTTATAAATCTTAACAGTACTAGCTAGATGTCATTTAGTCAAAGGATATAAATACATAATTACTTTTTGGAAAGCATGCTTCTAGCCAGGGTGACTTGTGCCACATTATCTAATACAGTTCCTGTTACTTTGTGAGCTTTTACTAAGCTGGAAGCATTGGGTGATTATTGTCCAATAAAAAAGGTCCATGTGCTAAATTTAAATGCCAAGGAAAAGTGAAGCATATAATATACTATAAATTATAAGTTGTGATAAGACCATGGATAATTCCAAATGATAAATGGTTTAATTTTATTTTCACAGGAAGAGGCTGAAACAAGGCTGTACCTTGCTCTGAAATGACACAATAACTGGAGTGAGTACAGGATTACTGCATTTTTCCTGACTTAACATTTCATCAGGATCAGATAGAATTAATTTAAATGTGTGTGGTGTTTGTCAGGGGGCTCACACTTGGACTGCAGTGCCCTCTGCTCACCTGCAGAATAGGTACAGCCTTGGTCATTTTAGCATCTACCTGCTGTGAGGATGTTGCAATCCACATTTCACTCTGCTTTGGATCCTGATGATTTTACAGAGTCAGAAATATTTCTGGATTAACTAGGGAACAGTGCTGTGTCTCTGCCAAGTGACTGTAGGATTGTTGCACAGCCAGCTGGATTCTGGGCAGCTCAAACACAATTTGTATACAAATAGAAGGCTGTTATAGGGCTGGATTGCATTGAGGGGAAAAGCAAAACACCATGGAAAAAACTGAGCAGAAGAACATTGAGAAAATAAATATATATTTCACTTAATTGCTAAAACTGGCGGTTGTGATTACTTGAGCGATATGTCAAAATTTTGAAAAACAATGGTGTACCATTCTTGTGAAGACTGCAGTGCTGAAGAAAAATTAAATAATGGGAGAGGGGGATAAACTCCAAGAACAATTTTGCCTTTTAATATACCCCCCATGCCCATGTTTGACAGTGTAGTCTTCTCAGAGATGCCTTTGGGCCACCATAAAGCTCAGTCAGGAAAACATGCGGTGGTTTTGACAGAATGTGCAGAAAGGGGAAATTCTGTTAGAGTTCATGGAATGATTGATGATAATTTAAATCCACTTCAGAAAAGCTGTTATGTTCTTGAATCATTTCTTGGCTAATGTGCTAATAAAAATGCATTGTATAATGCTACTGCTGGATTTCAAACAATTTAACAGCAAAAAGTTGCTTACTGAGGAATACTAGAGATTCCTCCAGAAGACAGATATATGGCAGCAATTATGATGGCAACGAACTGGGCCTTGTTTACATTTGCAAAACAGAGGGAAACCTTGTAAAAATCTTTAGTGATTTCAGGGATGAGTTGAGCATTTAGGAGGCTCAGCTTCACTTCAGGCCCTGGATAGATCTTGGAGCAAATCTCCATTATTTCCGTACTCATGAACAAGGTGAGTGGGAAGAGCCAGTGCAGATTTATCCAGTGCAAAAGGGGCATTCCCTGGGTGCCTTCTGGGATCTAGGAGTGCCTGCTGTTGACCTTGACATGAGCAGGGCCTTGGGCACAATCCCTGGTGTGGTGTGGCTGCAGCTCAATGGGATAAAGGGATGTCAGGACAGCTGGACACAGTGACAGGATGGGGGACAGCAGACTGAGGCTGCAGTGTGGGAAATTCAAACTTCATAATAAGGATTGAATGTGGTTTTCCACCTTGGAGAGGGACAAACACTGGGGAAAAAATTGCCCAGAGAAGTTTTTGTCTTCATGTCACAATTGCATACCCCAAGGTTTATCCTAATGGACCTCTTGTGCTCATAGGATACTTCAGCTTTATCTCTCTGAAGTTTCTACAAGAAACAGAGATTTTTGTTGTCATCAGCAGCACTGTGAGAATGATAGGGCTCTGAACAGAAGGTGCAGTACAATGGGCAGGCGGGAATGAGGCTGAACAGTTTAATAAAACGATTTTCAAATAAATTGCCTGAAATGCTTTGTGACTCTGGCAAGACAAGCCCCTGAAGACACAAACTCCTTGGGAAGCAGAATTCATCTGGAAAATACTTTTCAAATGTCTCTGTTGCACAGAAATCACCCCTGCTCTCCCTACCCATAGTGGTTCTTCTTCTATTTGGAATTAGCTATTTTATTGTAAAACCCTGGCTTTGCCAAAACTGCTTTTGGTATTGGTGTGGTGAGAACTTCACTGTGGCCTTTGGAACCCTTTGAAATACTTGAGGAGACAAATAGATGTTCAAAAAGCCAACTCTAAAAAGCTGGAGTCACGCTGTGGTGAAGTCTCTAGTGAGGGTGTATTCTTAAATAGGAGGAAGTACACGGGAACAACCCCTGTAAACTCGAATAGTATCATTTACTTGGCCTTGATGGATGTGTTTTTCAGGACACTACTGTGCATAAGAGAATTACTTTTTGGTTTTTTTTCATCTAACAATGAATTTGGGGAACATGAATCTCTTACCTCTGTCTTTCATCTGCCTAATTTTACATCCACAAAATAAATAAAAGCAATCAGAGAACCACAGGAACTGCAAGATAAAGTGGATGCTTATGTGTTTGGTTTGCCATCTGCTTTATTTTGGACCAAATACCTGTGTATCCAGTCCAAAACCATGGTGTGCATTTCTTTTATTATCCATGCATGCTGCTTGCCTCGCATTTAATCATATTTTTGTTATTTTATTACAACTCTACAGATATGAATTAGGTAATTAAAACTCCTCCAGAAAATTTTTAGCACCTGTTCTGTGCCTTAAATATTGTTTATAGAATTCAGAAACTTGATTTTGTTGAACAGATCCTTATTACTTTAAAATGCTACACTATCCTTGTACTCCTATTTTGTGAGGAAGCTGGTGAAATCAAAAGGGAAGCTGGCTGTTACTGGACTTAATTATTACAAATTATGAGGCAGTTGTTGCAGCAAGAGACAGGAAGAAAAAATGAATTTTTTAAAAAATTTTGTATTTAAGGAAAATCAAGTTTTTGTTTTGCAAGGAAGAGTTGCTAGTGGCTAAAAACTGATAATTTCAATTGGCTTTGCTCCATCAGCCACAAGGAAACACCTGGCAAGCTGCTGCATCCCAGCCAAGTCTTGTTAACCTTTTGGCCTTCCCAGTAACTATCAGCAGGCACTGAATCAGTGCTACTAATAAACTGGCATTAAAACTTCCACCTGCTAGTAACATCTTAGTGCTTTTCAGGATTAAGTAAAAGGAAATGAGCTGTTTGATGACAGTCAGAGAAATTCAGCAATGCTGGGCTGCTCTCGATGGTGATGCTGAAATGTGTTTAAGGACAGGCTACATGAACTGATGGCTTCAGAGGTAAGCTAGAATGGCAGCAGCTATGCTGTGCTAATTTTTTGCTTGTAAAAAGTGTAAAACATCTTATTTTTACATGAAGTTAAGATAAACTGGGGACAGCCTTTTCAAAAACACGTGTAGGTGGTTGTAAGCAAAGTTGTATTCATGGCATTTTTTTCCCTCCTCATTAATGTTCTCCTTAATTATCTCACTTTATGGAGAATTCTTTGTTGGTTTTTAATTTGTGTGCATGCCTCACTGCTAGCAACAACCCCAGTTCTGGTTTTCTTTATGCAGCAATGAAGCAGGGGAGAGATATTGCACTGTAGCCAATATTTTTATCTTATTAAGAGGGAGTTCTTACATTCTGATTTTTCTGGAACATGTGGAGTAAAAAAGCCTGGAGGAGCAAAAATCTTGTTTGGAAGTCCCATGTGTGGAATGTAGGCTGATTTAATATGTCTGTCTGTCTTTCTTTGCTTCATTTCCCACTTCTCACCCTGATACCTTGGTAGTTTTAGGCCAAAGTCAGCTGGATTTTGAAGCACCAGCAATGCACCATAGCCCCTCTGTGGGTCTGGTTTGGATTTTGGCATGTTTGATTATTTGTTATGAGGAATTGAAATACTACTTCTTAAATGGAAAAAGCAATGCCCTGCTGGCAGCTGGTCCAGTTCCAGTGGGACCAACTTCACAATGTGTTTTCAGTAGAAAGTGATTTTTATAGCAATGTTGCAAGCTGCCTGAATTCCAACAATTTTAATAGCTTGAAATGTGAATCAAAATATCTACCAAATTGAGATTATCCTTTTCAAAAGAGGTGTACTGCAGCAGTACTTGCTTTTAAATAATTCCCATGATGTGTCCCAACCTCTCGCTTCTTCCTGGTGGAGAAATGAGGACTTGGAGGGAAGGACTGTAAAGTCAAGAGAAACTCAATTCATGTCAGCTCTGTTTCAGGAGCTCTCATTTATTTCTCCTGTGAGCCTTGGCTGAGTTGTCAGCATTATGCAGCCTTGCTGTGGTGAACTGTTGAGAGGCAGCGTCCTCAAAGACAATAAATCTTTCAAAGGACAAAGGGAAGCAAATAATGTTGTACATGCTGCTTGAGTGTTTATAGTTTGTGCTTTTTCTTTGTGGTTTTCAGAGGAACTGTTGTTAGGAATGCTTATCTTGCTTTAAAAAAAAAAAAAAGGCATTTCTTAGCATCTTTTTTGATCAGAACATAGGCAAAGTGTGTTTCTGATCGCTTTAAAAGTGACTTGTGAGCTGTGTGAACAGAAGAATAAAAGGCCACAATAAATTACATTGTATTTTACATTAAATTGTTGTGTTTCTAGCGAGGCAAATTCAAAGCAAAATGACTGCATGGTGCACATCTGCCTTTCTAAAGGTCATCAGAGTATGATAGATGACATAAGGAGAGTTTTGACAATCTCAGATTCGCAGGGGTAGCTGTGTGCCTGTAGCTTAATGAAGATTTTAATTGTTTTGGTCAATGAAATAAGACATGCTATGCTGAAAATCGTTCTGTGTAGTCTCTTAGAATGATGATTTTAGTACAAACAGCTACAGAGCCTCAAATCTGCACATTGTGACTGAACATTTTAGGACTTTGCACATTTGAGGAAATCAGTTATGCCACTCTTAATTTGCACAGCCACGCCCTCTCTCATTCACGTTTATTTTGTGGGGAAATTCCTAGGCTTTTTTCAGAGTCAGGATTTCTGATTCTGGAAGCAGCCCATAGCACACAGATACAGTCTCACAAAGACTGACTTTAGGTTTTGTGTCTGGTGAGCTCAACTCCCTCCCTACCTTCCTCTCTGAGTGTACCTTCATCCCACACAACTCCTTTTCTA
Source organism: Toxostoma redivivum (assembly GCA_013397375.1). Taxonomy (NCBI): domain Eukaryota; kingdom Metazoa; phylum Chordata; class Aves; order Passeriformes; family Mimidae; genus Toxostoma; species Toxostoma redivivum. The sequence continues at coordinate 147,587 of VXBI01002036.1, read as the reverse complement.
GAGATTCAATGAGACACAGCTTGTTTATTCTCTTTGTATGTTTTTGCCCTGCTGCTGCTAAAAGTAGGGCAAGGCTTTGGAGAAAATACTAAGGTACAAATCCAAGTGGAGATTAAAGGAAACAAGCTGTCTGCCTGTCACAAAAAAATCCTGCAGGTGTAGCTTTGGAGCATGAAGAAAACTAAGGAATGATATTTCATGTGTTGTTTGGCACCTCCCATGTATTGTAGACTTCATTTTACTGTTCTTTATGGTATAACTCCTGCATTGAGTGGTTTCTGCTTTTCTTTTTCTCTAGCAAAGAGTAATAGCTGGGGGTGTGTGGGATCTAGAGTCTGAGTGTGTTTTTTGGTGGAAATTAAAATTTGGGTACCCCAGAGCCTCCAACCAGACAGCTTCTTTTTGAAAAGCTGTGTGGGAACCTTTCCTTAAAAACTTTTTTTTCCCTAACATGTATTTTTTCCCCCTCAGTAGTTAGACAGAAAAGTTGTTGATGAAAGCAACCAACTCTCCCAAGATCCACACTTTTAACAGCAGTTCTGTCGCTGAAGAGATGTTGATGGTATCTTCAGGGATTTATTCCTCTCTTAGTCTGATGGGAGATGCCAGTGGCCTGTTGAGACATGGATTTGGTCTCTTTAGAAAATGCTCTTGCTTCAAAAGCTGGTGTTCTCACCAGCCTTATTTTCAGAGGTCAGAGGGATTGACTGAGAAGGAAACGTGAATGAAGGAATATTTCTGGTTTTTTTTAGGTAACCTAGCAATAATGGCTATGCCACAGCATGCTCTAGCTACCATTTACCCTGCACATTAAAACATAAATGTTTTGAATGAGCAACAGCTCTCTGAGAAGCTCTTTGCCAGGGCAGTCTTCGGTTCTGGTTGGTGTTACTAGTGATCATCTTGCTTTCTGGTAGATTTTTCAGTATTAGCAGCATTTTGCCAATCTGATCTCATGTTCTGGTGATTCACACTTTGCATTCAGGTCTGCAATTTTTCAGTGCATGTCTCAACCAGGCTTATCAGTGCAAAGTTAGCACAGTGGGCCCTGCAGAGCAGGAGTTGTGGTACCAGGCATCAAATTTTAGATTTTGTGATGCCTGGGACAGTCTTCACTGGCAGTGTCTGAAAGGCAAATGCAGCTCCACTTTCTGTTTATTATTTTATTTCCAGCTGTGGCCAAGGGATAGACATGAAGGCAGGAAGGCTCCCAAGAAGCTGAAGTGAACATGCACAGGCATGCTGCTGCATTAATATGTATTGCAGGCACATGGTTTGCCTTGCAAACAGGAACATCTCTGCAAAGAGTGATAAGCCCTGGGTTCCTTTTCTGTGACACTGCCTATAATTGCTAGGAAAAAAATGGGCTGAAATTTAAAGTTCCTAGAGCACTGCTCAGTATCCACAGAGTGGATTTTCAGCACTATTTTTAGCCTGTTGCTTGCTGGGTTAGAATGCAAATATCTGTGTGCACTCTGGAGCTGCAGAAACCCACACAGACAGAAAACAGGAGGGTGGTTGTGGTGCCTGTCCTCACTGAAGAGTTTTACAATTTTTTCCTCTTCTTTACTGCCCAATATTCAACCTATTTGCTACTACAGATCTTTCAAGGATGTGGACTTTTGGCTACTGCTGTTTATCTAATCTATGAATATAAAACTATCTTCCTGTAAACACTGGTCCATCCAAAATAAAATCAATGTGACCAGTGCTGCTGTTTGCCAGCAGAGAGATTATCAGATTATCCCTCAAGCAAAGATCAGTCTTGGGTAACGGGGTAAGAAAGACACACTTTTTCATAATGGAGTGATCACTTAATGCCAGGGAAGCAGCTCTGAAGTGAAATGCTCTCCTAAATTATTTTTCCAAACCTGCTTATTTTTGTCAAATAACCTCAACAAGTGTCATAATGAATTAGCAAAATGAAAAGGGCCCTGTCACTTGTTACTGTATCTTAACAGTAAGGTTGGAGCAACTCTCTGTATTATACTTGTCTGAAGAGATATATAGGAAATATCTATAAAAAAGATTAGTGGTACCCTTTTATTCCCATTGATCCCACTCAGAACCTAGGTAACAACCTAAAACCCTCATTTCTTACACATTTCCTCTCAAATTAGGATTTATTTTGGCTTGGTTGCAGCCCCCTTTTTTAAAAAAACTCTTCAAAAGTCTTCTAGACTGAAATAATGCTGGGGTGAACAGCTGTGAGTCAGTGAAATTTAGAGGTGGCAGTAGGGGGTCATATAAAGGCTCTGAGATCCTTAGACCAAGGGGAAGCCATCAGATAGCAAAAAAGTGGCAATCATACATGCTGTGTGCTGGATTGTACTAAACATGCAGCTCCTTGGTTTCAATTTCCTTTAACTGACCAGCTACTTCAGTCCAGTATTTTGGGTGAATTTCCTGCTGCAGGCAAAATGGGAAGGACTCTCTCTGGAGAGCCCTGGTTTACCCCAAGACACACAGAGGGCAATGTGTGGATAAGAGTTGCAAATTATTCAGGGCATTTCAGTTTACTGGGGATTGTAACTAAAGCCCATCAGCACGTTTCCAGTTTGGTGCTGATACACGAAGAACTTGTCCTCATTTTTGCAACAAATTTAATTTTCTTTGCAAACTGAATTTTAAGCATCATTTAACAGGAAGCAATACTTGTTTCAATGTCTCAGTTGTAAGACAAAAGTCAGTTTAGATACAAACTTCCAACTCCTGTAAATTTATCTACTGAGTGGGTGATAATTTAGTCTGAGGAAGAAAAATTATTGGTGCTCTAAAATGTACAGTACTGGCTAATTTTAGGACACAGCATCACAGACTTCATTAGTACAATTCACTGTTTCACAGTGTTTGCAATGTGCAGGATGTTTTAATATTTGCCAGGAGTCTAACACAACATAATTCTTGTTGTGCTTTAGGATTCTGTGATCTCACTCTTTAGAAAATTCTGCTCAACCACCTTGACTCTGTTTTGGCCCCTGCACACATCGAGGTTATAAAACTTCTTTTGCATAAGTTTCAAAAATCACTTTTTGGAACCCCTGGACTCTATGAAGCTGGAAAGAAGAAATCTGTGACAAGTTATAATAGGCAAGGTTAATTTTGAAGCAGTGTGTGTTTCCTGCCTCCTAGGGGAGCATCTCTCTGCTTTGCATGCTGCTTACTTGTTTCTGGAGCTGGAGAAATGCTGCTTAAAAGGATTAATTTGGCAGGCACTCCTGAGACTTTAGAAGGTAAACAACTGTTTCTTTTTTGTCAATATGGCAATTAAGGTCTGGGAGATTAAAGAAAAGAAAGTAAATTCGGGTTTGGCTCCTTCTGTAGACTGATGGCTCAGTGATCCTTTGAATATTTAATGGGGTGCTTTGATGGCTCTGGAGTAGCAAAATCCAGATCAGATGTGAAAAATGCAAGAACAGTGAACTGTAAAGTGGGACTTATGTGGCACCCAGAATTAGGTGTGTGGGGTTTCTTATGCTGGAGATTGATGTCCAGCCTGTTTTGGTAAATGTCACCTCCCATGCAAGGGATGTGCTGAAGGTGTTCAGATGCCTGGGGATTTCTGCATTTGACCTCTTCTAATACCATCTTTACCAAAACCTTTGTCTAGTTCTGAGTCTTGGGCTAAAGCAAGGAATCTTCCCCATGAAGCCAGCAAAATCATTAAAGATATTACCATGAACAGAACTGTGAATTTCAGAGTCACTGAAGGAGTCAGAAGTGATGTTAAAGGTGATCTTTTAGCAGCCTTTAAAGCTGCTGGGACAGTTGCATTCTTAGATGCTTTATTTACCTCAGATGACACAAAATAGGCTTTAATATCCTCTCAGGGTATTCTTTCCTTGTCTCCCATTTTGGGAAGAACATTTATTACCTATCCTTAAGGGGGTGGCTCTCATGTCTCTTCAAATAGATCTTCAGGGAATTAATTAACTTGTCTTTCTTAAAGTGGGTGGGCATTTAGAGGAGGTTTAATTTGAAATCAGAAATTAGAAAGGTCTGAAGTTAATTCAGAATGCTTTTTATATGACATTATAGCTGGAGAAGCTGTCACAGTGTTACTTGTGTGCAGTGGGAGGACAGCTCTTATTTTAATAATTTTCTTCCCCATTTGTCCCCCTGTCCCAGTGCTGTTCCTTCTGTTTCCAATCCCAAATCCGTTGTTTTTTTTTGGAGTGGGAAATAGATGAACCTTTGAAGAAGCAGCACAGCAGAAATCCAGGTTTTGAACAAGACCCTAATATATTCCTCAGGGAGCTCTTTGTGCCTTTATTTTGGCACAGCAATGCTTTTCAAGTGGCAGTGCTGGCTTCAGGCCCTCTGGATCTCCTTCATGACAAATGCAGGGAGAAATAAATGTGATTGCTTTTCTGGCTAAGCCAAGAACTTTATCCATTCTGAATTGCCTCCCTTGACCTGTCCTGCTTTATCAAATTGAAGAGCAGGGTAAAGACAGCCACACTTCACTTCTGAGCAGCTGGGTTTTCCAGAAGGGCAAGGGGTGGAAGATGAACCTTGTCCCTCGGGAAGTGCTGTGATCCCTGTGTGGGAATATGGGACACAGACAAGTCCCTGGGATGTATCCAGGGTTGCTGAGTGCCTAATGCCACTGCAAAGCTGCTGTAGATTATTTTAGCAAGGCTGTAATGATTGGGAATTTTCTCCAGGACAACTTCACACCTGTTGTCAGTGTTGGGGCCCTGGACACTGAGAATTTGACTTTCTGTGCTGACCCACAGGAGAGCACAGCACTCCACTGAGGCTGTGGAGAAGGCTTCCAAAATGGAATGATACAACTGGTATCATGGGTGTGCTGTGTGAATAGAAGTGTGTAATATCACATGGTGGAAAACTTAGAATTTTAGGTTTTGGAATTTAGTAATTTATAGAGCGTGAGATGGAGGTTTTAGGGCAGAGGTTTTGTCTTTCTTCTTCACCTTCTTCTTCACCTTCTTCTTCATGAGTCTAGGTGGGCTCTTGTTTAATCAGATAGAAAAATCCTCATTACGGGTCACAGGTGATTGGTTATTGGGTTAAAAGTAAAAATAATTTAGTTGGCTTTTCTTAATTGGACAGTTTGGACATATAAGTCCTTGTAGAGAGAGAGATACATCTCCATTTTTAGCTTGTTAGCTAGAAGTACTGTAGAACTCACTGTAATATAGATAGGAATTAATCAATATCTGTGTCCCAACAAGAAATATCATCTCTCGAGCATTTAATCTCAACCTTGGTAAAAAGAACATTAAAATACAATAGTCAGGAAGGGAAAGAAAGAAAATCTGAGGAGGTACAGACTGTTCAAACCCTTTCCAGGCACTGGGAAGTCTATGGAACAACCTTGGAAGCCATCTCCAGGCACATGGAGAGTGAGAAGGTTAACTAGGAATAACCTGTGCAGGTTTTTTTCCTGGTAAAACATTTCCCCAGGTGCCTCTTGCAATGAAATGAGAGGGTCTCCAATTGTAGCTAATTTGCTGGGAAAGCAGAGTGAAGTGGATGCAATGTGGCTCCAGAGGGTGGAGATCAGTCACCTGGGGTTGAAATAGTTGCTGGGTAAGAGTTGTCTTCCTAAGAGATCAATACTCATGCCAATACTATAAATGTTTTTATTTGAAGCTGGATGATGAGATACAGTTCACTCAGCAAATCCCTGTACAATAGAAAGCTGTTCTGTATCATTTCACTCTCTAAAACACAATGAAGCACTAGTCTTTATTTTATAGGATTTGTTGTTGGGTTGGTTTGTTTCTTTTTAAACCCCAAATAATACTTAAATACCTGTTTGGAGATTTTTGAGTAAATATCAAAGTAAGAATGAAATGGCCACCCACCATCTTCCTTATGCTGATCCATAGGTTTGGGTGTTTTTTTTCAGATTTATGTTATTTTAAAGTAAAAGATTTGAAGCCAAGCATACAGCCATAATCTCACTGCTGGCTACATAAAAATGTCAACGTCCTGGATGAATGCTCATGAGATTTTAGTGGCTGGAAGGTGACTTCATAAATCCCTGCTTTATTAAGATGTCTCTTGAATGTCCACACAGTTATGTGGAAAGTAAAAGATGAGCACTTGCTAAGGAGGTCACACCAGGTATCAAGTTTCTTTCTCTGACCAAAAGGCACTTGTGAAAGTTGTTTGTAATGCTTTGAAAGGAAATATGAAAGCATTTATAGTTATTGTAGAGCTTGTGTGTGTGAAATTGTTTATTTTTTCCCTCAGCTGAAGTTTCCTGGCTGACTTATTCCCAGTTCTTTCAATTCCCTTGCTCTTCCCAGCACATCAAGTCATGGTTTGCAATTATCACTTGTGACCTGTCCAAAAATACCAAGTTCCCCAGCTCCCCAAGTGATCCCTGCACTTCAGCTGGATAAGAGCAGCCATGGCAGAGCTCTGAAACAAAAATGCAGAGGAGAAAAAGCCAATGACAGCGCAGCAAGGAAAAAAAAAAAAAAAAAGATAAATCCACTTCTGCCAAAGCATCCTGAGTGCTTCCCCCTGCCCTCCCAGTGTTGATGTGCTTTGCCTTCACTACGTTTTGCACTGATGTTTTCTGCATTACCTGTTGGGAAACGACAGCAGAGAGCCTTTCCCAGGGTGTGTGAAGCTCCAGGAACTCATCAGGGCAGCAGTGCTGGGAATCAAACTGTGAAACTGCAGTTCCTGAGGAGCCCTGGAGCTTTCCAGGGACACAGCACAACAAATGATGCTAAATCCCAGCAGCTGCCCCGTATTTATTCTGTAATTTATGCTCCAGGGGATGGGATCACAGAAGAAACTTCCTTAAGGAAGTTTGTTGGCAAGGTTCAGAGAATGACAACCTTTATTCCTATGAGCAGAGGTGTGCAAGGGATTGTTCTCCTGTTTTTAAATTTCTTATGGTTTCCTTGCTCCTGATTTCATTCCTCTAAATCTTGAGTTTTTTAGACCAACAAAGAAAGTAGTTTAAGCACATAGCAGTGGAGGAAATTGTTACAGGCCTACAATATGTACAGGAATAGATTGTGCAAATAAATATATGGAATTGAGGGGATTCCACTCCTACAGATGTCGGGGAACCCAGGCAGGTCCATATAAAATATTGCAGGTATGTGAAGCTGAATCATGAGTAGAACATGTAATTCACGCTTTTCAAATTAATTTATATACTAATTTTCAAAAATGTGGGGAAATTATAGTTCAGAAAATACTGACTTCCAGTTTGTCCCACAGTGACTTTATCCTAATTATTGCTAGAGCTGCTGGTTTTCGTGGTGCTGTTGACGAAAGCACAAAGTTACTTCAGTTTTCATATTTTTGTGTCCATCTCCTAGCAATAAAATGGCCCAAATTTCAAAAATTTTCCATCTCAGTAGGCTTAAAGCAGCATCCCAGCAGAAATGTTGAAGAATGGACATAGAATGCAACAATATTTAAGGAATATCCATGCTTGAGTGACTGGTTTTGAGTAGCCATGTATTTTTTTCATTAATTTGGGTATGTGACCCTAGTTGTGTCTTCCACATAGGCATGTGTCAAAATTTTTTTCCTTTTGTGAATCATTTCACTGCTCTAGGAAATATCACATAAATTTTATATAGTGATCTTCTAGGACATCTGATTTTGTGTTTGGAGTTGTGGGCCTGAAATAAGAAAAAACAGGGAGGTTTTGATTAAATAATTCCTTCCAGGTTGTAACAGGAATTGCAAACCATTTGTCCAAACACATTTTCAAATATAGGTAGGAGGTTGTCATGGTTAGGGAATCAATCTAATTTCTCTGTGTGTGTAATTGTGAATGTATTTGACAAAGTATTAATTGAACACTTGTCCTTGGCATGAATCAAAATAGTGGAAAGGGAACTAAAGCTTCTTGAGAAATTGCACCTTCAAATATGATGATACTTCAAAGAATTCTCATTGCAAACATTTTCATAAAACTATTTCTGGAGAGGAAGAGGGAGCAAAGTTGCTGAGGCTATAAAAAGAAGTTGTCTGTCTCTGGAGGCCTGTTGGATGACAAAGGCATTATAGGACTCAAGCAATGCAATTAAGACAGTTATAAAAATCAAAATAAAGAACAGACTTTTAATTGTAAATGCAATTAACTACTGGAGCTAACCAATTCTAGGGATGAGGCAGAGCTGCTCTCACTTGTTGTCTTTACATTTACCCATTTTGTGCAGAGAGTAAGATTCAAGATTGTGATGACCTTTTTTACTCTTGCAATCCATAACTTCTGGCTTAATAACATTGGGGCACACTTGAAGGTGACAGGAGACGCCTGGCAGGCTGTGGTCAAAGCAGGATTTGAAATGGTGAAACTTTAATAGAAGAAAAGCCTTTAAATGGAAGGCCCATTAGAGCATTTGTGGCAAAAAGTAGAACTGCAAAGTGTTTTAATTTAGTTTAAATGTTGCTGCCTCCGTGTATTTGAATTTATCTTGCAGATAGTTTTCACATGGAAATTGCAGTTACAAGTTTCAGTACCACAGGATGCAATTGAATGTACTCCATGTTTCACTGGTAATTGGTAAGTGGTATTTAGAATGTGTGGCTAGTGAATTATTTATGAGGTTTTGTGCCAAAACTGAGTTTTGTAGGAATAGCATGAGCTGGCTGCTTGGGGAAGATGCTGTTTTGTGAATAAACCTGTGAGATGCAGGTATTTTGCTGCTGGAGATTTTTTTCCAGCTGGAAATGAAGCAGCTGGAAGGATTAATTAGGATTGAAGCAGAGAAGGGGTTCTCTGCAGGAAGCACATAACAAAAGGCTTTCTTTTGGACACTGGGTGCTTTTGAAGTTCTTGATCAAAAGTAGATTTAAGCCCATAATTGCTCAGCTTTTGAGGAGCTTTTAGGCTTGAGATTTTCTGCATCTGGAGTGTTGTGGTACAGAGCTACTTCACCTCCATTATTAGCACAGTCAGACTCTGTGTTTAGCACTGATTGCTAGAGGTCTTCACCTTTTTGACAAGTACTGGAAATTTGGGTTGTCCAAGGTACCTCATGTAATTTTTCTCATTATACCACTGATGACAGTTAAGAGAGCAGAAATAGTGGGACATAATCAAAGCTCTGCTTTGTTATTGCAGTTTGAATTATGTGAAGCTTCTCTTTCACTCTAAGAAAGGCATCTCTCACCACGCTGGAGAAATTCTCCAGAGTCCTGATGTGTCTGTGTGTACACTTGGGTGAAATGCACTGCTCAGCAGAAGGAATAATTTTTTTTTTTAGTCTTTGACATCAATTTCCCCTACCATAAACCCAAATTTAAATTGTAGAGTCCCAGGTACCCCTATTTCTGTTCCCTGTATCATCTTCACTGCCAGGAGTGCATCCCATAGGTACTTTCCACGCTGCTTTTTGGAGCTGCCAAAAAAGTTTTCAGCCCCCTTACCCCACTGCTGTCCCCTTGGAAGAAAAGCAGTGCTTTTTCACTCTGCTTTTGGGAATATGCAGGCACTGTAGGCACCTTGTAAATGCAGGTGCCACGAGGGTGGGTCTTGTCTGTTTAGTGTCCAGCACAAGGGACAAGGTTCTTCCTTGGAAATGAGGATGTGCAAAGTCACCTGAGCTGTGGGCTCCATCCATAAAAAGGGGCCAGGACATTGGAGAGCTTCATCTGGCAGTGCAGAATGCCTGAAGGTGAACATCCCAGCTCCTAAATAAAATGAAGGGGCCTTCATGCCTAAAGGGATGGAGGAAAACCCACGAGTTGCCTGACAGGCTTAAATGTGATGGAAACCATCCACTGCAGGGGATATTAGTGTAATTCTTTGTCTGCCTGACAGATTTACATCTACTTGCTTCCATAAAACCCACTGTTAATGGCACAACACCTATTAAGCTGAGGTATTTCTAGGTATACTCTATCATCCTATTTTACTGGAGAGTTTGCATTATTCCCAACGTTCCAGTGCTTATATTAGGAGGTGATTCAGACTGAAAATATAGTAACTTTCTCTTGCTTCTCAAGGACAAGCTTTTGTTTCTGAGCAATCATTCAGGAATGAGAGGCAAAATGTTGGGAATAATAAGGCTGAAAAATACTGTGTTGCAGAACGGATGAGATTTATTGAGACGTGTTTGGTTACTTGAAGGAGGCATTAATAAGGTGCCAGTCAGATTCTTATGTTGCTTTTCTGCCTTCTTTTCTGCTGTTTTGGGTTGTTTTTTGCATGTCCCAGTAGCAGTTGGAGAATTGAGAAGGATATCTATGGAGAATGGACATTTACATCAAACCAATGATAGCAGTGAAAAGGAACAAGAATCTCCACTTCAACATAAAAATTGTAGGTGAAATAATTGAAAGTAACCTGGTAGGAATGCCCTTCCCTTAGTGTTGGGGTGTTTTAGGGCATCCACACCATGAAGAGAAGCTGTGCCATCAGTTACCTATGGAATTTAGGATTGAAGTGACCCAGCTTTGGCTGGAATTAGTGAAGGGAAAAGCAGAATTGGAGGGATAACTTTGCAAGGAATAAAGTCAGTGTCCTGGAGGCTGCTTCCCTGGTACTTCCATGAGGAAATATCAGTGCTCCTGAAGGAGTGATGTGCCAGTCTCTCCCTTCAGAAGTTTCCAAGCACCATGGGATACAGAAGGGGTCTGGAAAACCTTTTTTGTTTCTTTAGTACCGGACTTACAAAGCAGCATCTCTTTCTGAGGCTGCCAATATGTTCCTGGATTTTCTTGTGCTACTAATCCTGCATCCCATGCCACACAGCCAGAAAGCTGCATTACACAGAAATGGATAAAAGACTCTCTAGTCTTTGAAGGGATAAAATATGCTATGTCCCCCCATCTGCCTCCAGCCAACAAAAAAACAACAGAACACAAGTTTTGTTTGGTTTGTTTTTTTATTTTTGTAAGCATAGTTCCGTTATCCTCCCTGCAGAGGATAGAAAGCTGGAAAGAAAGAATAGAAAGCTGGAAAGAAACCCCATAAGAAAATGAGTGAATGTTGGAGAGCAGCAACAGCAATTTGGAGCAAAAGGAATTTCATATTTAAAGAGCATGACAGCCTTTTCCCAGTACATTTCTCCAATATAAAAAATAAATGTTATGTTTTCTTTTCTCAAAAACTGAAGTACAGAGATAACCTCTATAATAAAGTTCTGCCTCTTGATTGAAAAGGAAAGCTCAGTGAGCATAAAAAATGTGTGTTCTGCACCAAGAGAGGCTTAAAGGTCAGCACCAAGATGAATGCAGTAACAACTGAGGCATTCTCACCTTGGCATAACCTGGCTGCTGCACAATTTAGGTAAAATTCACACCCCAGGGTGGGTTCCTGCTGGAATCTGCTGGCCAAGGCAGTGCAGAAGAATTGACACCAAAGATGTCACATCAGGAGAGAGATTTGCCAAATCTGTGTCTGAACTGCTCACCTGCCAAAACTGCATAAATCTGGGAGCATATGGAGAGAGGGAGCACGTTCCCCAGTGCCAGCTAATGGAAATATGTGGTGTGAAATGAGCTAACAGGGATGTCCCACATGCTGGGGAGATTTCTGTTCTTCTATTCTTCTTCTCTTTTTTGCAAGTGTCATTTGTAGCCAAGACCTTCGGAAAGATTATTTGCTTCAGTCTTCTGTTAACAAATCTAGATACTTAGGGGGTGTGTATTTTTAAGGTTTCTTAATTTTAAAATCTGTTATTTGAGGATTCCTCAATTCTGTGAGCTATTTCAAAGCCATTCACAAAACTGGTATATCAAATCAGGTATTTTTTTTGCTTGTTGTTTGGTTTTTTGGTGGTTTTGTTTTAATTTTTTTTTTTAAAAAGAAATGATAAATCCCCTACTCAGATTCCATACCTCCAATGGCAAACTTTTGGAAGTTTGAACACGAAAAATCCATGGTTCTTTCTGACAATACCTGTGTTTCAACTGCTTTTAAAAGGGCTAGTATATTGCACAGAAAATATAAATAAAGTCACCCATGCTAGTCCGTGTGAAATTGCAGCATTTGTGGGCCCTACTTATATGAGGGATCTGAGGAGTTGGAAGGGGAGGTTTATACAATTGTCCTAGTCATGCAACATTGAAGGGGAAGTCACTGCTTTTCTTACTTTTCAACAGATTTTTCTTTTTTATGTGCCATTAGAGTAAAATGTGAGATGCCTAGAGATATTCCTTTATAGGTAATAATATTTAGCTTTTTTGCTGGCAGAAATTCATGTGCTCCACAGCCATACCATCATTATTTTGTTGTGAGACCATTGCTAATAATTGTGCTGAATTTTCCAAGGAGGGAGATGGAAGGATGGGAGGGAAAAAATGTCTCCAGAACAGCTAAAGAGACCAAGTGGCATTTAGTCACCATCTCCTCACTTATTCACTAACTCACACCTTCCCTTTGCTCTCCATGCTCCCTTTGACATTTTTGTACAAGCTGCCTATTCTTTATGGTGGTTATAAAGCAAATTATTTGCATAGCAATGCACGTTTCTCCTGGTATCTGCTCCCCTCCGGCTTGCACAAGGAGAGCAAAAGACTGATTCTGTTCTGACCTTTCAGTAAATTAACTCAGCTCACCTCTGTATGTTTGCCTTCCCTGCCACACATACTTGGTTACCTTTGCAATTACCTTCTTTGCTATTCACATTATTTTCCCTTAAATTGTGTGGTTCCCCAGAATCCTCTGCTGAGCCCATGCTACCTTGTGAAGAGGGAGCCTTCTGAAGACAGGTTAGCTCAGAGAAAAACGTGTCCCAGCAGCTGTAGAGCTGGGATTACCTATTTGAACGTGAAATATTTGAAATATTTTCAGTCCAAGCTGCACCATCCTTAGGGAAATGGTAGAAATGCCTTTACTAGCAATTAACTGGGAAACAGGTGTCTGTAACTTCACTGCCAGGACTTATCTTCCTTCATGAAAGCAAGGGGAGAAACAAGGAGAGGGAAGATGAAATATGTGTAAAGAAAAAAAGGAAAGGGCGGAAATCCTTTTTTTCCCCACTGTGTAAGGCATGCCATGTTTTATCTCTTTGTGCTGCACTGCTGCCATCAAGAAGTTTGTATTTTGAAAGAAGAAAAGACTGCCTCTATGAAGTAGAAAAGATTTTTCATATCTGTTTGTATTTATAGTCCTGTGTGGAATACTTCAGGTCAGATTATTTTTCCTAGTGTATTTTTGATTTGTGCAACTTACCTGCTTTCTTTCTAGCACGAAGGAAAAGTTTGTGGCAATTAAAAGGCAAATACCATTTGTCCTTTCAGGAAGAATTGCCAGCACCAGTAGCAGGTAGTTCTAGTGGATTGTGCTGTCAAAGGACTCAGCAAATCTGGGATTTAGTGCTTGTGCTGCAACAGATTTCTCTGTGACCTTGAGCAGGTCGTTCAGTTTCTCTGTGCTTCAGATCCCACTTGTCAAACAGGGATAATGGTGTTTGCCTCTCCACAAGGTTGCTGTGAGGATAAATGCAATTAAATAATGCAGGATGCCTGGGTGCTATTGAAGCGATGCCACCGAAGGAAAGGAAGGGAATTAAACTTGGCATTAATTCTTCTCACAGTTACATGTGTTTAAATTGATAGTTGCCTTGCTGAATTTGTTAAGATTAATAGTGCATGGCAGAAAATCAACAAGGCTTGCTTGCCCCAAAAGTCAGGTGGAGGCAAAAGCCTTGTGTGTCCCTCCTCTGTTTGGCCACAGATGTGATGCTGTTCTTGTTCCCTCTGGAGCTGGGATGGATTTGCACTGTGCAGAGGAGGACAAAGGGCAGAATGAGCTGCAGGGCTCTTAAGCTCTCTCTCCATTTCCTCCTCTTCCCCCTGTCCCAAGGCCATGGCAGCCAGGAAGCCCCAGTTTACCCCAGTGTGGTGGAATTTGCCCATTGCTGTCTGACAAGATGTTGGTACTGACAGAGCAGTTCACTCCTCTAAGGAAAAGCATTCTGCAGTGGGACACACCATTTATTCCCACTATGGAGTTGTTGATTTGCATAGTGTGGAAAATTACAAGATTTATTTGCAGAGCTGGAATCCCCCAGGTATAGTATAAATATAATTACAAGAACATATAAATATATTTATACCATGCTATCAGCATTTTGGCACTACAAATCTTATTTTCTTGACTGTGAAAATAAATGCTTTAGAAGAGAAATAAATAATTAATTTCTGCTCATGACTGAAGAGTTAAAACACACAGGATATTGGCCTAAAAGACAATTGATCCACTGTCCTTTGACACACCACTGCAGTGGGACATTTCAAAAGATATTTCATAGAAATATCTGATTTTGCAGAAATCAGTCTTTGCAGAAGGTTGGGGATAATACTTTTATGGCAGTTTGGGATTATAGGCAAAAAGGTACATGCTGAAGCAATATTTTATGTTTTCAGTTGATCCCTTTGGTTAATATGTGGGACGTGGGTTTTCCAAACTGAAGCTCGGAAATTGTAGAATTCTGTGGTTTTTTTTTTTTGTTGGTTTTTTTTTGGTTGGTTTGGTCTTTGTGTTTTGTATTTTAAATTGTCCAGACAGTGAAGGCATGTAGAAGGTTCTGTTGTCCTTGCACACATTGATTCCTCCAGCCACAAGCTAAGGTTGTCTAATCAGTTCTGATAAAAGTGAATATGACACCAGTGTTAACACTGAATTGATTCATATTTTGGGACAGACTTTTATCTGTCTTTGGACAATCTGGGATTCACCTTGGTCAAAGTCATGTCTCCTCTTTGTGCATCTTTCTTGCTGCAACATGAAACCTGGTTTATCTCTGGAGATTTTGTTTGGAACCAGGGATTTTCTATCCAAAGGTGCTGTGAAGTCCCAGGTGTGGCTCTGATCTTGCTTGGGAGTCTGTCACCACACAAAATACACACACAGTGGATTAGTGGGTTTATAAAATTTAAGTTTCCTCAAATTAACTTTTTGTTCATTTATCAACTGAAGCCATAGAACTCTCACAGACTGCTTTGAGCTCGGGAACCGTGGCTAAATTAGGTGATCTATAAAGAGAAACAAGAAAAAAAACCCCAAACCAACTCCACAACAAAAGAGACCAGAACTTAAAACCTCAAAAAAACCCTCTGGTATTGATTCAAGGATTTGAAAAGAATGAGAAGCTGCTTTAAACAGTAATTTGTTGTGATTGATTTGGCTTGCAGCTTGAGATGTGAGTCTTACTGTTCATCTGCATTTATCTGGTTTGAACTCAAAGCCCTGGACATTGTTCATGCTTTTGTCTTTTAGGCTGAAGAGGAGCCTGCTGTGATTTTAGGTAACAGCAACAAAAGTTACCGTGATCATCTCTGCCCCTGACTTCCTCTTTGAAAAGCAAAATAAATTCAATTAACCTATCCTCAGCTTCTTAAAGACTGTTTCTTTTTGTGGCTCTCTGAACCTCTTCCAATTGTTCCTCATCCTCCTGGAAGGCTCAGTGCCAGCTGACCAATATCTACAATTACATAGGAAACAGAGCATCGAGTATAGAATGAAAATATCAATAGTAGTTGAGTGCAGGTAACTCTAAGAGGTCAATTCAGCTGTAGGCAGGCTGAGCAGTGTATCTGGGAGAAGTGAGAGCTGCTCTGCCTGTTCCCAGTAAGTTTTGTGGCACTTAGGACACGTTTGATGGCAGTAATTCAGCTGTTAAATGCATGTTTAATGGGTATTACAACCTAGCAACAGGACTGATACAAGAACAGATGCTTGTTCAATTTTCAGCAGTATGATTTCTCGTTGCCCAGCTCAAGTTTTACACCTATCTAGATACAACAACAAAAAATTCATTGCTGAATATCACTGTTTCTTACTAATATAAGGCCACTATATTATTATGGGTAGTAGTGATAGTAGTAGTATCCTATCCAGCAAAATTTTGCAATCCATTTCTTGTTTTCAGAGGTTCATTTGATTAAAGCAGCTGCTTAAATCTCAGATTTAAAAAATTCCAGTGGAATCCCAACATTTGGTAAATGTTCTCAGCGGGAACACTTGCAGAAATCAGTTTTAAGTGCACATTTGTATTTTTTGTGCACACCACAGCCCCAAATTACCTGCTGATGTAAATGAGGGAAAAATGTTAGGTTAAGCCCACTTATAGCAGCAGGAAATCTGGTCTGGGATTTGCTGTGATGAGCAAAAATATGTGTATGTACTGGAGCTCATTTTACAAAGCTGGCCTAGCATTGCTGCCCAGGGGTAGGAAAGCATAAATACCACAGCAGGTATAGGGATAAAATGTTATTTGACCATGCTCTGTTGAAAAAATTCTCCAGAGGAAAGAGCATAAATTGAATAAATCTAGATATTTAGGTACAGTGTACTTATTTTAGCAGGCAGAATAATCACACAGCTAATTTTGAGTTTTGCATGTTGGGTAGCAAATACCACTGCTCAATACCTTTAGTCAACAGATAAAACTGTTTGCTTCTAATTTTCCTCACGTATTTCCAAGATGTTGTGCAAATAAAGAGGAGGTTCTGTGATTATGTCACAGCACAAGAGCACACCCAAATTTACCAGAATCAGTATTTGGGAAATATTGTTTGCTTAGCTCTGAAAATCAATGCTGCTATTTGAACAAAAGTGTAGTTTTTAGAAAAGATATAATGTGTCAAGGCAGGCACTTAGATTTTGTAGGAGTTTTTTTTTTGCACAATTAGAAATGTATATACTGTCTAATTTTTCTAGTTATGGAGCTTTGGCTGGAATATAATTTCTTTTTTGTTTGTTGAGTTTATTTCTTCAAAATACATGCCAGCAAGCGGGGATTTTCTTTCTGGCTCACCTGCTGGTAAATACATGGAACTATTTTGAATATAAAGAATCTGGATAAACAGTAGCTCTGTGATAGCCAGATTGTGATATCAGCTGCAAATACTCAAAGTATTGCTGGATGCCAGTTTATAAGATCCACGTGGCTGCACTGTATCAGATTTTGGCCAATTTCCTGGAAATTTGTGGTGCATCCATTGTAAACCCCAGCCAGCCCAGGCTGTGCGTGCTGCAGGCACAGAAGAGGAACGCTGCATTTAATTTTCCCTCTATGTTGTAAAGTTTTATGGAGCAGAGCTGTAGTACAGCAGTGCAGGGCACATCCCATTGGTGCTGCTGTAATTATTCAGTTGAGAGCCCTGTTTGGGCAGGACTCTGTAGGTAATGGGCTGTGGCAGCTCAGCTCCACTGCTGGGGTTTGGCTGCTCTGCCCACCTTGCTGGCAGATGCTCCATGGTGTGAAGGGCTTTGGGTAGGAGACAAACCCTCCCATCTTCAGCATTCTGGGAGTAGGGGAGGGCTTCACCCAGCCTGCTTCACCCTCCCCACTCAGTGAGGCTCCAATCCTCAGGTTTAGAGCAGGTGCTGTCCCCCAGAGCAGAGGTGTGAGAAAGCCCATCTTCTTCCTGTGATTAATGCTAATAGGATTTGTGGCTGTAAACTACCATGCAGGGAGCTGAGAGTCTGTGCCAATATAATTTTTTTAATCTTCTGTTGCTTTATATATTACCTTTCATAAGCAGACAACAGAATTCATTTTGCACAGTTGAAAGAACCTACACCAGCAGGGGGTAAGAAGGTGTCTTCATCAAATTAAAGTCATTTAGTGACACATGTAACCATCTCTCTGCACCATGAAATGTGTTAATGATGCAGTCTGTCAGCTCTGGGCCACCAGCTGAAATCAGCTGGCAAAGATCAACGCTCTTTGCTCTCGGTTGTACAGGACCTGGTGTGGAAGTAAATTTTCAAATCTGCCCCAGTGCCTGTTGGAGTGTGAGCCTTTGTGGTAAAGGCATCAGGTGGGGGTTTGCTACCTGCATGTGCTGTCTTGATTGAAATGAAAAGTTTACAGTCTGGTCCCAAACCCAGTGAGATCCCTTGAAGGATGACTTCTTGCAGTGCATTTCTTGCCAGTAATCCAATTTCTTGCTTTAATCTAAGTGACCTTGTGAGTTGTATCCAGAGGGTGACTCAGTCCTGATATTAGAGGATGCTGATGTTGGGATAACCAGTCATATTTTTCTTTAAAAAACACTGAGGCAATTGATGTGGAGATGATACCATCCTCAAATCCCTGCTCTACTGTTAAAAATTGTAAAACTTTTGTGAAGTGCTCTGGGGTTCTCTTGTTTTGTTTTTTTTTCCCCCATTACTAACAAGATACCCTTGAAACAAAATATTATTCAAGAATATTTAAAAAGTTGAATCTGCTGTAGGCATATCTTCAATTAAAAGTAATTAATAATTTCTGGCTAGAAAACTAGGAATTTCCAACCAATTTGTTAGACATTTCATAAGTTACTACCTACCTTGAACTATCCTTAAATTGTCTTTAAGTGCAGGAAAGTAAATTGAAGCTAACAAATATCCCAGAGCCTTGTCATTTCAAAGCCTGGTCTTCCATGTTGGTTGTGATGTGCTGCCATTATTCAAGAGGCAGATTAGGCAATAATCTTAATAAAATGTGAATAAGATGAATGCAGAAATATCAGGTGCTGCTGGAGCATACTTCACTAAGCAAAGTATTTGCAGTTACTATTAAGTAGGATGTAAGTCAATAGAGTACCTGAACAGAAGGTGCTGTATGCTGTTGTTCCAAGAAAATTTGGAGTAATAGCCTTTATTATTAAAATGGATGGCTTCTTCTATATCTGATGCTCCCTTCTCCTCTGCCTTTCTCCCTCCTTGTAGTAAATGCCACCTAATTTATAGTGGTGTACCAAATTACTTGGCCATCCAGGATGTATTTACTGTAAAGAGGTGTAAGTGATGGTAAAGGAGGAGGCAATTTGCCCTGTGGGTTTTCTTGCTTCTTTGCATTTTTGTCCTTTCCTCCTTTCCCTTTTTTTTTTTTTTTTTTGGCATGTACTTCTTTCTAGATATAGCCCATAACTGGGTGGGAGGGGCTGAGTTAATCTGTAAGATTTCCATATTATTCCTCTTTTGGAAGTAGGCACATTAAATAACTCTCCCAGACCAAATTTGTTCCTTTACAACTCTTAGTAACTCTTGTGGTGATGTGAGCTAGTCACAAATCCAGCAGCTGCCACCCTCAGAGGGACTGTGATTGCTGGCTTCTGGCCTGGAACTTTGAGTTTTCAACCTAAAGGAGGCAAATGTCCACAGTCTGATGGTTCCTTGTGGGATTTTAAAGCATCCTGGGGCACCTCATGGGTGCTGAGAACCCCCAGGTGAGGTGTTTGCCCCCCTGGCCTTGCCAACAGGCACAGAAAGCAAGACAGCCCCTAAAACACCTCCAGGAGCAGAGTGTGTTCTGTGTGTGTCTGGCAGTGAGTGAAGCCCCGGTTCCCTGCACCCACCAGCCAGAGCAGGTGTCATGTGCAGCAAATCTGTCTCCAAAATGACAGCAGGCAGGCAGACAAGTGTCTGCTCCATGTCTGCTTTGTTCAGAGATGCCCTTCTGTGAAGGCAAAGGAAGTTTTCTTTCCCTTTCTCTATTTTTAGTTGAAAATGGATGTTAAAAGGTGTGGTTGACTCTACTTTTCTGTCCATTTTCCTTAGGCACATTGCTTTTGACTTCAATAAAATTCCTAGAACTGCAGCCTGTCAGTGTGGCTTGTTATTGTATTTTAAAGGACAGAGACAAATCCAGCCCTGGCTCACACTGACTTGAATTAACTCTTTTGTTAATCTGAGCTGTGCAAGGTTTACAAAGAAAAGGGTTTGTTTTCATTTCTTCTATCTAGGAATCTCTGTTGCCTTTACTTGCTTTCTTTTTCTTTTTTTTTAATGCCAATTAAAAAATAGCATCTAAGACTTACCAAAATACTGCATATTTGTCTTGCTCTAGGTGAAATTAGCTGACTTGTGCTTGTTCTTTTTTTGGTTTTTTTTTTCCTGTTTCTTTTTGGGATTTTGTTTGTTAGTTTTTTATGTCAGGTGAAACATTACAAACATAGTAATTCTCTTCTCTGCATGGCTTCAAATTTATGAAACACAAAGTAAAATAACCTACCATAGAGTATGCCTAAACTACAGCTGAGTAGTGCTGAGGGTGCTGCCCCAACCACTATAAAAAGACAAGGAAAGCTCAGAGAAGTTGTTCAGATTTACTTCATGACAGCTAAGGAATAACATCTTTATACTAATTTCCCCTGTTTCACCTTTTCCAGCACTCTTCATACCAAATTCTGAGCTTTGTGATTAAACAAAGCACCTGTATTGAGCCAGCTACCTCATTTTTTTTGAAGATTTAGAGTAAATTTCAATTACAGTTATACCCAGTTGCACCCAAAGTGTCTTCTTGTAAAGTGGCTTTTATTTATTGCCAGAAATTCAGCATTGCTCAGGGTTTTAATATGATGATTTAATTTAATGTTTGACTGGCCCAAGTAAAAATAGTTTGCTCATTTTAGCTTTTGGGGGCTGAAAGGGGAACTTCCTTCCCTGTCTCCCCCTGTTCTCATGTTTAGGGCAGGTGGATCCTCTTCTGTTGCAGACATTCAGCTCCATGATACTTCTGACAAAATTGTTGGGAAGGAAAAAAGGTTATTCCCTGCTTCCTGCTGTGTGTGGTTCTGAGAGCTGAACAGCTTTTCAGATTTATTTCTGGATTTGCTGAGAAGCTGCTGGTCTTTCTAGCATTAATGGTTGAGAGCCTTATTTCAGCTAACGGAAGAAACGTGGATCATAATATCCAGAGTGCACTGGGGTGGGTCAGTGAGTGCAATAACACTGCTCTGTAATCCTGCCAGGAATCTGCAGCAGATTTGTCCCTCAGCCTCAGTGTCTGTCACTGAGAGTGCTGCCCTCTCCCTGCCTTGGCATCCTCCTGCTCTCCATTCAGCTCTCCTGAAGCAGCTACAGGACTGACAATGAGAAATACATTCCCATATGTCACCTCTGGGATCTGGTCATTAAACATGATAAACAGCTCACACAGAACGAGCCGGGAGTTGAAATTTTCCTTGGAATTTTTTTCTGATTTTTTAAAATCAGAATTATTAAAGCTCTGAACAACCTGATCTGACTGTATGGCTGCCCTTGGCCTCAGTGGGAGATTGAAGTAGAGATATCCAATCTGAATTATCCTATAAATCACTTTATAGTGATAGAAAATAGAAAATAGAAATAAATTTATGCAGTCAGCCTTGATTAAAAGAAGGAGATCAGAGATTAATTGATGGATGTCAAATAAGAGATAAAGCTTTAGTGTTTAAATTGCTTTTTCTGTCAATGTTTGGACAGTTCACAACTGCAGTAAGGAATTACAAATTCAATGATGTTGAAACAGAATAAACTTCTGTGGGAAGTGCCTGCTTGAAAGGCTGGGTCAGATCTTCCTTGGCCTGTGGTCCCTGCAAATGTTCTGTGTCGTTTATGACCTTTCCCACAGTGATTCTGCTTTCACCTCCTGCACTTCTCTGTGTGCCTGTGACACTTGAGGAATGGAAATTGCTTCTTTGAACTTAATGCAGGCTCTGTGCAGTGCGAGTCACTAAATGCTGCACAAGGGCAGCACTGCAACAGTAGATGGCACAAGTTTGATAGACTTTCACCTCTCAGCACCTTCCTCCCCAAAGATTCTTGTGTTTTCTTTTTAATTGCTAACAAGACTTATTTAAAATTATATTAATCAGGAGCAGAGGAGAAATATGTTCATCTCATGTAATCCTCATTCCACTTCATACAGCAGAGATGGGGGAGGAATGCTGGCTGAACAACAGACCAGGATTCAGTTTGTAAATCAAACTTTTTCAAACTGGGAAATGCTTCAAAAGTTAAGTGTGCTTTCTTTGAAACCCGGCCCTTCTCAGCTTAACTGGTCAAGCTATAGGAGAGCAGTGCTAGTAACTCAATATTACAATGTTAAAACTTAATTTAAGTTTAATTAAAAATCAATAAATAGCTTTTTCTACTCCTTAAAAAATCTTCTTGATCGTGTGCCATTCAAGGTTGCTGCTGACTTGTAACTCTTCAAAGAGAAAAAAATGTTCTGTGCAAAAGTGTATTCAATATTCAAAACAAAATAAGGAAGAAACCTTTATGTTGTGTAAGCTGTGCATTATTTTTCATGAAAGTAATCCCTTGCTCAAATGTACCCAGGCATATGGCTTAAAGGCTGACCAATGTATTCATTCTTGGGAGCATGGACCTTTGAATTTAGATACCAACTCTGATTTGGATTGCTGATATAGAATATGGTTTTGTTTAAACTCTATAATAATAAAAAAAAATGACACATACAGAAGAGAGAGGAAATGCCAAAACCAGTTCATTTGGTGCACATATTTAAGGCAGTCAATCAAAACATATTTAAACTTTATAAGCACTTCTAACAGAGCTTTTTGTTGCCTCTCAATCTGAATTTATCTAAAAAGACTGTTTGGGAGAAATGTCTCCATATCAATGTTTTCTGGAGTGTTTGACAACAGTTGTGCTCTACAGGAGGGAGCAGCATATTTTACTGTCCTTGTTTAATGGTGACCTCATTCAGGCCTGAGGTTTTTAAGTGCTCCTACATTAGGAAAAAAAGTTAAATAACAGGACCAAAGAAGGCACTAATATTGGCAAGATTACGGGCTGCCTCTCTAAACACCTTTGAGAAGAGGACTGGGCTGGTCAGTTGTGCCTCACATTATGTGTATCATTAAATGATTTCATGGGGTCAGCCTTGTAAGGGAAGGGTGAGAGAAATCAGTTTAATTTTGCTGAATTATCCTCTTACAAAAGTTACAAAAAAGGGAGGTGGGGTGGATCAAGGGCTGCTCTGAATCTGTGCTTGAAGTGGCTGGAGTTGCAGCACTGTAGTTATAACTCTCAAGCTCATTTTTGCTCACAAAATCCATTTCAGGATAGTGAAAGAATCTTATTCTCTGTTTCCATGTGAGAACAAGACCATTACATGCCCTTCCCTCCCTTCCCTCCCCCATTTTTTTGTCTGATGACTCTTCAAATTAGTTTATTTTTTTCCCTTTTTCTTCCTGTGGATGCTTTCTGAGATGTGCACATGGAAGCTGTTCTGCACCCTTAGCTTGATGGATTGTATCTCTTTAAATGATGCCCTCTCTTTTTGGGGGCTTGAGGGTAACTCAGTAGTACAAAGATACCAAGCTTCTCTAAATAAAAGGAAATAAACTCAAATCCTATAAAATCAGTGCTAGATCTGGTATATGCAGGTGGGAAATGTGCGGGTACATGTCTCAGTTGTATAAAAACAATAATGTTACCAAGAGTGCTAAGAACTGTGAAAGGAGGGGTTTTAGCTGGGATGTGCAATGTGTTCACTGTATTTCAGATTGTGACCTTATTCTGAGTTTTACTGATCCCCCTGACCACACTGGCACCTCATTTTTAGATTTTTCAGAGGACTGTTGAGTTCTTGGGTTTATTTTTTTACTCTCCAGAGTGTGATGGGCACATTTCTTTTTCAGTGCCCTCTTTTCTTTTATTCCCGACATTGTAATTTTTTCTTTTACACGCACAAAGTAGCAGCTATTTCAATACTCCACCTCTCATGTTTGTCATCTTGTAGCAGTAATTTGTTTTGTGGGGGTGGAAACTGGGCAGTAGAAAGCCATGACATGCTTGACACTATTTATTTTGATCCCTGCAGGGCTGTGTGATGGGAGGACATGCAGCCTGCTCGGGCTGGAGGAGTGCCAGGAGCAGAACATCCTTTCCTTGTGTCTCTTGGCAGAGAGAATAGTCAGTCAGATAACAGCCCTGGTTCAAACACTTGTTTTTTTTTTTGTTTGAGATGGGATTTGTTTTGCATTATCACTGATATTGTTTGAAATCTACCAAAGACATCAAATTTTATCAGCTGTTAGCTCTGAGCTCAGTGCTTCTGCATTGCTTCTCTGAACTTGCAAACAGCTTGGCTGGGTTTTTGACTCCTGGCCCCTTGCTTTGTCCTGTGTTCACAGACAGAGGTTAAGATCTTTGGTCTGTAAAGCCTTCCCAAGCGAAATGAGCTAAATTCATCCCATAAAACTTTAAAAATTCACTTGGCAGAGCATCTTCTGCCCAGGTCATTCAGAGGAGAGACTTTGGGATGTGTTGCCAGGGATTTCTTTGGGATGCTGAGCCTGCCTCACAGAGCTTGCCTTAGAGCCACAGGTGTTTGCTGTGTGGCCTCTGCTGTGGCAGGTCAGAGCCAGAGGGATTTCTGAGTTTGCTGCTGCTGGGAATTATTGGCATAATCCCTGCTTTTAAAGCAGGGGAATCTCCAGCCTTGTTGAGGCTGGAGAAGAGGCTCTGGAAGAGCCTGGGGTGCCAAGGGTGGGATAAAGGGAGCTTGTGAGCAGGGCTGAGTGCTTCTCTTGCCAGTGATACCTGAGAGTCCTGAGTCCTTCACTTCTGAACAGCACTGAAACACAAAGTGACATCTCCAGAATTATTCTCAATTCATAATTCTCTGCTTCTTAGTTAATTAAATGTTAATAAATCAATGACTCCCTTTGATCCTAATGAGATTTTAGTCACATGAGCTGAACAGTTTTTTTTTCCTCACAGCAGTCACTTTCATTTTTTGGTCTCTGCATTTTTACAGATGGTCTTTTTTATCATTTTAATGATGGTCTTTCTTTGTTTGGGGTTTTTTTTGGTGGGTTTTGTTTTTTTTTTGTATGGGGGGGTTGAAATAATAGAATAAAATATCTCAATTCCTGTGTTAATTAAATCACTGACCAGTAGTTCAGCATGGAAATGAAGCCAAATCCTTCTGCCATGACTTTCAAATGTCAGTGCCTGCTGCTGTGGCTTGTAGACAAACAGCTTCTTGGTACACAAAAATCCTTCTGGGATGGAGTGAACTTTGCTGTTGTAAATTGAAAAGGGTTTAGATTTGGATGGAAAGATATTTATAAGATGTCCTATTCCAAAAGTGTTTGGATACTAAAACTGCAAAAGGATATTGTAGTAAGGTAACTTAAACTGGACCGAAGTCCTTCATTGGCCTATTTAGTGATAAGAATGAATGTGTTCTTTGAGCTACACATAATATACAGAAACATCTCATTTATGGAAAGGGAAAGACTGGGTTCAGTTGACCTTCTATACTGGCATGTGGGTGGCATCAAAGCGCACAATGCTGCTTTTTTTTTTTCATCTATTGATTAATTAAGGAGCTGAAAATATTGCCAAAGAAGCTTTAAGAATGTAGGTGATTGATTATGGGTAACAAGAGGAAAAAATGTAAATATAAGATGCCCAAGACATCTCTTTTGATTGCACAGCATGCACTTGGGCTGTGTGTGCCGTTTTCCAGGGATGCACATTCCTGTGCTCTGCATTCCTGCCTGTGCTATGGTGCCACCTACACTCCAACAGGGTTTTGCATTGTCTGGCCAAGCTTGCAGGGCTGTTTTAATTCCTGAGCCAAGCTGCTGCTTGGTTTTGGCTGTGAAGCTGCTTAGTGTGAGGTGTTTCACTCATTTTAACAGGGTGTGCATTTTCCCTATTTCCCCACATTCTCATCTCTCTGCTCGGCTGCTCTTCCCTCCTCCACGCATTCTGCTTGGAAGCATTTTTGTGATTTGTCCCCATCCTTCCCTTTCCCCACACATTACTGCAGGCTGCCAACAAGTGAGCTAGCTGCAAAGGAAAGCATATGGAAAACCTCGTGGAAATGGGGGATCATCTGAAGAGCAGAGCTTTAGCAACAGTGCAAACAACATCCACTGCTAGGAAGGAGATGTTTGCACTGGGGAGTGACAGCTTTGGCTCTAGAGCTACAAATAAATGAAATTCTCTGAGCAGTGACCAGAATCTGAGCATGCAGGTGTCCTGTTTTGCTGCTTTGTTAAGCTGAACTCAACAAAATTCTTGCCTGAGGTTCACAGATCTGTGAGCTTAGTGCACTACACACTGAAGGAATTGGAAGAATTTCTAGATTGTTCTAAAATTGCAGCCCTCTCTAATTAACAATGCATTTCAGAAAATTGTCCTTGGAATAATCAACTTGAGCTAGAACCTAGGTGATCTTGGTAAATGCAGGATTTAGAAAACTTAAGACTTGTCCAAAGTACTTATTGCCATAGTTACTCTTTTTTTATTTAAGGTGGGAAATAAATACCTGGCTTGTGGCAATCCCAGTTTTAGAAAGTCATGCCTTCTGCAGGATGTTCAAATCAAAATCAATCTCTGTCCTCAAACTTGGTGCATTTCAGATTTATTATTCCCCTTCTCTTCTTCTTCAACTGACATGATCATTTAGAGACACACAAAGTGATGAAAATGGGATTCATTACTGAGCATTAGCTGGGTTTTATTGATTTTTTTTTTCATCTTTGTCAGTCTGTTTTCCTTTGTTTCACTTTTTGATAGGAACAAAGATACCCCTGATGTGACTTTTGCATGATAGCTTCAAACATGTCTTTTCCATGACTGCATCAATAGAAAGCCTTGCATATAGTTTTCTATTTTTTAATTAAAAGGTGATAAACCAGAAATAGGATTTCCAAGGTTATCTTCATCTATTAACCTTGTTTAAAAGTTAGGAAAGTCTCTGGGAAACACTATTACAGGTACTCTGTCTGCAGGGTCAATTTACTGGAAAGGCTGAATGGTCATTGTTTTGTAAATGATCTATTATTTTTTTTCTTCTCATGTTGATAAACAGATGTAGAAAAAGCCTCAATTTCCAATTTATTTTTTAAAGTATTGTTGGAGTCTATAACTCATCAATTGTTAGGTAATCAATGAACATCTTATAGCTAAGTTTATCTAGATTTGCACCACAACCTCCTAATTTTTTCATAAAAAAAAATTTAGTGCCTAAGATTTTTTTTGAGATCCATCTTGAGCTAGAAATTTGGGACCTCTCACCATCTTTCCTGTAGTTTGTGTAATGCCTCTATTTTCAATTTCTAACTTCAAATTGAAAAAGGCTTGTCTCTGAATTGACCAACTTGAAAGTTATTAAGGCATGAATGCTATAGCTAAGGATGTATTCAGAACGAAACCCAAATAAATTTACAGCTTAGTGCTCCTTTAGCTGTGATTTTAAATGGAAGGTAATGCACTAAATAGAAGTGAGACTGCTCTTAAACTTTGTCCCTGCAGAAACTCAGTTAACTGGGGGTGTGGGGAGTGGAAAAATGGTGTCAAAAGGCAACAGAAGAAAATGTCTAATGTGCCAGTGATGACGGGAATATGTACTTAGCAGCTCAAAAAAGAGACAGCTTTAGTTGTCATTTCTATGCAAAGTTCAGACTTTGGAGATAATTGAAAAAAATGGGTAAAGCCCAGTTTTCCAAGAGAAAATGGAGAAGTCAGATTTGGCTGGCAGTGAGAGTTCCATGGAGCTCAGTGCTCTGGCCCTGTGTTTCCAGCCAACATCAATGACCTAGGTGTGGGAAATAAACTAATTGAATTTGCTGATGCCACAAAATCAAAAATTGAGGTCACTTCTGAACAGCAGGTAGAATTCAGAACTGATTTAGATCTGTTGTTCAAGGGGCCTCAGAGAGAGCAAATGAAGAAATTGCATGTCTACAAGTGGAATGCAATACACATTTGGCTTCAAAATAAATTCCTGACTATTAATTAATGGGCTTGAACTCGAGTGGGAGAAAATTGAAAATGACTTTGAGGTAATAGCTCATGCAAGGTGCTGTCAGGCCAGGTGCTGGTGCACCTTAGAATGCCAAAGAGAAGATCCCTTAGAATTTTTAGCATTTAAATAAGAGCCTCAAGAGAATAAGCAAAGCTTCAGCAGTGCAATGGTGAGTGCTGGAAAGACTCTGTGTTGCTGTGGGTTGTTTAAGAACCTTAAGAATAAAGAGCCCAGATATTAATGGGGGGAGAAAAAAACCTGCTTAGGGGCATCCTGAGCTTGATTTTTTTTTTTTAATTTTTTTTTGTTTGGTAGTAATGTCCTATATCTTACAAAATTCACAAAACTTCCTGGGTTGCTCATCACTGTCCTTTGCTCTCTGGGTGCTCCATCAACACAATCACCTTTGCCCTTGAATTAATTGTCACGTTACAAATATTTTGCCCCTACTGCTTCAATCAGAAATATAGATCAGAATATCATTGCAGTAGAAAGTAGAAGTTGTCTTCTAGAGCTGGTGTAATCTTGATGGTTTGTTCTAGGGTCAGATATACCCCAAGATAATCTATTAATTTAACGTTTCTTCCTTATTTCCTCTCTGTTTGCTTGTCCAGTGATATTTACTTTAATGCCTATATGACCACTGTAGATTCAAACTGCCTTTTTCAATTTCCTGTCCTTAGGGTAAATGAGAGATTAAATCTCTTTTCTATTCTGTTTCTTTGCACATTTCTTGTTTTTTTTGTGACCATGGGTGGCTGGAACTTCAGGCAGTGTTGCAGGTGAGGTTCCCCAGTGTACTGTGAATTGTGGCAATTTCTTTTCCTGTCTCTGAGATAACCATGAGAGAGAAAAATGAAATTTTGTCAACTGCTCTAACTGCAACACTTAGAGCACTACTGGAAGAGCTGTCAAATTTTGTTTTGTGGCTCCTCAACCCGAGTTTGTTCCATTTGATGAGCTCCTGCTGTTTTGCTGAAGCTTGTGGTAACATCATGACCTTTCGTTGGGATGTGAAACATCTGTGATGGAATAGAAAATAATTCTGTTCCAGTCCTTGTGATCATCCTGCCTGCTTTGTGCAGCACTCTCCCCACCCTGTGTTGATCACACCTGCAGCTTCATCTCACAAAATGCTTCTTGTTTTGGTGCCCAGGTCAAATGGTAGTGGAAATATCAACAAATAATCTTTTTCCAGCTCTCTTTCTGATGATCACCTCTTCTCACTAGTCTGGTATTCCTGTTCAGCCTGCAGGGTTTCTGACCTTCCTGTTGTTCTGGGCAGATTTAGGGCCAAGCTTAGCCAGGCTCTGTTCCAAGGGCTCTGCAAGGACTAACACACTGTTGCTGCTTTTCCTTTGCCATTACGTTGGAGAGAAGGAGGACACAGGTAAAATTCAAATGCCACAGGTCTCTAAGAAAAGAGGGAATTGATATCTATCATATCCTCTAATAGCTGCCAGCAATGCACTTTGTAAGCTGTCAGGTGTTTCATCAAAGATTATATGGTGTTGTGAAAGTTACTTGTAAATTTTCAGCTTTTTTATTTTTTTTTCCCCTGCTCAGCTCTTGGGAAGCAAATATTTCAATTGGAGCTTTTAGCAGCAGGAACATCACAGGCTGCACATCATGTTCCTCACACACCCAGATCCCTTTCATCTGAGCAGCTCAGGTTTTGTATGCAGCGTTCAGCTCTCCTCACTGTGAATAGAATCAAGTGTTTGTGTTGCTGATGAACAGCTCAGGCATGTCTGTTTTGAAGTAAACCCTGTGAGATCAAAGACATCTAGAATAAGTAATAGGCTCTTAAACTATGGTAATTAATTAACCCTTTGGGATGTGGCAGGGCTGTCAGTAATTACCTGTGGCAAGCACAAATAATTGGAGCTGCTGCTCTCAAGTCTCAGAGTTGTGCCTTGGTTCCAGTTGGTGGCCCAGGGTCTCCTCTTTAATATGCATCAGAATAAGACATTAGATTTCAAAAGCCTTTGCAAAATATCCTTTCCAGTTCTTAATTGCTTATTTTATTTTAACCTCAGCTATGGAAAGGGCTTCATCCCTATTTCCTGAAACTATCTCATGCTTCATCACTGTTTGTATGATAGTTTTAGCCTTTAATTGAATTTCAAATGCCAGTGGCTCTATGTGACCTGATCTCCAGTAGTGTGTTGCAATCTTTAAAATGCAATCCACTCTCATAGAAACGAGGGAAAATTCTTAGTTAAAAAACAGACAAGTGTCTTTTCTTTTTCAGCTGGGAGCATGAAACTCAGTTATATAGAGAAGGTAATTAAATATTGAGCATGTCAGAGAAAAGCTTGGAGTTTAATTTTTGTCTGGTCTTTGCCAAAGATATTTCTCTATATGATTATTTGCTGCTCCCTCTCCATTTCCAGATATTTCTGTTTAGATGGGCAAATTCAGAGGCTGAGTTGCTTTCCATGTCCATAGTGAACAGTGTATCATCTAATCCAAGTTTGTGTGTGCTACTTGATAAGAGCAGTTCATCACCCATCTCTGATACATGAACTTTTAACTGTCCATTCATATTCTGCTAATTTTTCCTTTGGATATAAGTAATGTTTGTTCATAATAAGGGAATGATAAGAGGGATTGCTATCTTTGCAAGCCTATCCCTGCTTCTCTCTGTTTATTTTCAGTATTGGACTTGGGAAACTCTCCCTAATATTAAGTGCCACAGATCAAACCAGAAACATTCTTTAAAAGTAAAACATTCCAGTCCACCTGGGGGTGGAAAACAGAGTGGAAAACTGAATGGGCTAGTTGCCATTGAGGGACTAAAGGCTTGATAGATTTTTCTGTTAAATCAGTACATGGCACAGCCTTATGATGATATAAAAATCAAGCTAGTTAGGTCTGAAATGGACTCTGAACACAATTATTTTACACATTCCTTTTCACCCTCCATGATTTCAGGGAGTGCATTTTGTTGGCACAGCAAGAGTGAGATGGGGACTGCAGGCAGCCTCTCCCTGCACAGCCCCTACCCTGCCCCAGGGAACAAGGAATAAGTGGATTTCCTGTTTATTTTCTTCGAGATAGGTTGTGAGTTTGAAATGGGCTGCTGGGAGAGCAGAGTGTGAGCATGCAATAACACTTCCACAGAGATGACTATGAACTTTTCCTGGAAGCTAAAAGCAGGTCTTTTTTTTTTTTTTCTTTCATTAAAAATACTTGTTTTGCCCAGTTCTTTGACTGTTGACACTTCTGTGTTTCCTCTGTCCATTAAGCACAAGAGGATGCTCAGCTGGTGTTTTTTAATATTCTAAAATATCCCCATCCGTCACTCCTCTTCTGAGACTGATCTATCAAGGAGGAGTCAATGATTTTTTTCAATCTTGCAGGTAATTTTGCTCTAAAGTACCAGTCACATCTAAGTTTCTGTAGCCCTGTGTCTGTAGATTGTTACTCTTTTTCCTTACACTGAATTATCCCATGCCCAGAGGTGTGACATTTACCTTTTGAAAGCAAATTAATGCCTCAGCTGTATGCTAAGATTAATGTACTTCTTGCATTATAAACTGCTTTTTAATTCCTCTTGGAAGAGCTACAAATGCAGTTTGGCACAAATGCATTTGTTTTGGCTCTAGAGACAGTAGTTAGTAATGTCATTACAAATGTTCTTGGGCTGCTGTTAAGGAATGCTGCTTGCAAAGAACACTTTGAAGTACTCAAAACTCAAAAAAACTTGAAAAATATGAGAGATGTTGGTTTAAAGGAGTAGGTTGTGAGAGTGTGTATAAGGATTACTTCAGATTCAGTGCTGGGTGTAGATGTATTCCTTGCTAACTTATGAGAAGTGCATAAATTCCCTTTAAAAAACACCAGCACTGCAAGGTTAAAGCTGCATGCTGCTCAACATTTCCTTCTGGGAGAAGGCTTTCCATTAAAGTGGGAATTCTCAGGTCTCTATCCTATGCCTGCACATAAGCAGGGACCCTGGAGGTGGAAAAAATTCTGTACCTGAAGAACAAAATAGATCCTAGAGTTCGAGTTTTTTGTTTGACTTGGAGAGGTCTGAATTCTGAGGTTCTAGGCTGACAAAAGCTGCCTTTGGTACTCAAAAAGGATGCAGACAGAAATCAAGGACTGATCTACACAAAGTTGCTTACACTTTAATGGGATTTAAAGGTGTTAATGAGCTGGAGAGAGGCTCTGCAGAGGCAGGAGCTGCTGTGAAACCTGAGTGTCTGAAAAAGCTGGGCAGGCACACATGGAAAGTGGGCTGGTGACCCAATGTCAGCTCTGTGCTTGTTCTTCCTGGCATCACAGGGAGCTGCTGTTCCACTGGGATGCAGGCCACAGGGTGCATCAGAAATTAGGCTGAAGCATTGCAGCAATGGTTTAACTCTCGTGGAGTTGGAGGCTCTGCAAGCTGATTTTCACATCTGAGGATACATTCAAGTAGACTTTAAGCTGGTGCTGTTTTCTTTCTGTTGGTTCATTCATTTGTTGGTGATTTTGTTGTTTGTGCTGTTTTGTTTGGTGTTTTATTTTTCTTTGCCTGTAATTTTTCCTTGGAATTACAGTACCAATGTGAGGATGGGTTTATGTGAACAAAGTGAGAATGACTTCCCTGAGTGATCTCTCTATAAGAGAAGATCAAATGATCCTTGGAAAAGTTGTTGGGAACTCTATTTCCAGGCTGAAAATCAACGTGCTGGTGCTACCTCTTCTCCCACCTGTCCATATTGTGCTACCCTGATGTAATCTGTGAGAGCACTTTGGGAAAATCTCAATTTCTGCCCTGCCTTTGAATCCTAAGATAGGCTCCATTTCTTGCTTTGCTCCATGACAAGGAAGAAATGTTTTATTTATGAATGGCTTTTTTGTTTTTTTCTATATTGTAGTCATACAAAAATATAAAATCACAAAAGTCACAAGACAGGGGTGGAGGTTTGGGCTTAGGTTTGAATTTACTTTTTCATGTATTCTACTCCTGTACAAAAGTATGTTTAAATACAAAACCATGTTCTTCTGTCAGTATTCTTTGAGAGTGTGTTTTAATCTGTATATTTTCTTGGATATCTTAGAGGATAAGGTTTAGGGCATGTCATAGTATCAGAACAGAAGGAATTCAATGATGTCAGAAAGGTAGCTTAAAGTAACAGATATAAAAATAAAGTGATCCTGACAAAGATGTTCAGGTGTTTAAGTACAAATGATGTTGTAAAAAACTGACTATTGGAAAAAGACTTCAGAATGCAATTTTTTAGCTGTGTCTTCTCAGTGAGGGAAGGTGACTAAAGGCAAACAGAGATGGACATCACATGCTTCAGCAGTGGATTTGTGGCCAAAGTTCTGAATGCTGTTGTGCAGAAAAAGGATTTAATTTGTAGCCAGCTGCCTATTTGTTTCTCTAATTAACTTTTTTTTTTTCCGGTTGATAGTAGCTGAGGAAAATGCAGGAACCTGACAAAACAATCTTCCATTTTGTCATTAGGAGTCAAAGGAATGTGTAAAGAAAATTATTTCTGTCTAAGTATTAACAGGGGAAAAAAACCCCAACATTGGGAACTCCTCAACACTGAGGAATTTGAGAAAATATTTTTATTGCCTAAGTTAATAACTGCAGAAACTACTCAAAAACATCAGAAATGTTGATTCACAGTGGGTTTGGGTTTTTCCCACATTCCATTTCCTTCTGGAGTCCACATAGAATAATTGTTGCCTGCTATTATTAAAACCAAATCAAAATGGAACTGGAGTGCCAGTTACCTGATTGGTAATTAATTAATTAATCTAATCAGGCAAAAGATGTCACAGTTCAAGAAAAGTCCAGACCGTTCCTGAGGCCATTGTCAGCTTGATAAGGAACCTCTGGACTTTAATCAGCAGTAATATAATACTCACTATTACAACTTCTAAATGTTCTTGTTTAGAGAAAACAAAGGGAAACTACAAGGATAGGAAAAATTCTCTGTAGATATTTTGTTGGAGATAGAGAATGGTAAAATTTTGCTTCCTAATTTAGAATTTTTCTAAAATAAAATAAATTTTAAAAATTATTATATTAGTAATGCACTGCCTACATGACATATTTCTTTACCCTGTTGCTTTCAAGGACATAATAAATAATTGGACTAATACTGCTCCACAATTGTAGAGCTCATTTTTCAGTGCACCCACCTCCAGGTAAATGTAATCATTTCACTCTGAGTAGCTGCAGAATGTTTAATGGGAATTGGTCTTCAAGGATGCATTTGCCATCAGCTTTCAATTTGAAGGGTTCTTAAATCTGAAAAAGCAAGCAGTTTGCAAATTGATTTGGATGAGCCAGCTCTAAGTCAGTAGTTAGGAAATATTTATTTGATAGTTTTGGTAGCTTAGCTTTACTGCAATTTCATTTCCTCTTCTATCCTGGGGTGTTCCAATAGTCTGCTTCACTGGTCCAACTGGTACTAAAGCATTCAGAAACCTGCTTTAACCTGGAGATTGATTTTGGTACCCTTTGCTGTATTAATTTCAGATTGTATTCCATGAGCCTAAACACTTCAAATTTGTATTTTACTTTTTTTTTCTACCATAGTGTAAAATTGGTTCCCTCCCCCCTGCTGCCTTCTGTGACATTGTCAGAGATACATTTGAGATTATGATTTAAAACATAACTATCTCCTTCAGACAGCTTGACTGTAGGATAAAAGCAGTTTATTGAGCCCTATTTATTTCATTAGAGTGTGCTGTTTCTCAGCTAATGAAGTGAACTAGCAAGAAATCTTTTATATTTCAGGCAAGGTGGTTGCTAAGATCAGTGCAGACATGGACTTTGGCTCAAATGAGGTTCCAGACAAGAAAATCATCATCTCTGGAAAGCTCCTGCCTGCAGCCTTCGCCCCTCCAGGAGGTCACACAGGGACAAGTGCCTCATTTTTTAGAGGGCTGATGATATTATGATCACTGATAATGTTTCTTTTTAGCTGAGATAAAATCAGGTCTTTGGCTTTGGGATAAAGTGAGTTTGAAATTCAATCCTGATAAGCAGAGAGCTTTCCTGTGAGGCAGTGTGGGACTAACTGTGGGATGCTCAGAGATGCAATATTTCCCCCTGATGTTGTTGCTTGTATTTGATACTGTTCAAAATACCACTTGTATCTCTGACTTCAATCTGTGATATGAATTAATAATTACTGACCTAGATATTTTACTCTAGCATTCACTATTGTGGATATACCAGTTGAAAATTTCAGGTGGATTATTCCAGTATGGGTTTTCCCCTCTTCAGTGTTTTTGTTTTTTCTCTAATTACCTTAGATTTCTGTGGATACCAACAACCATGTCTCCAAATATTCTTCATTGCCCACAAACCTCCAAGTTTATTGAGAATTGATGTGTTTAAAAGCAAGTGATGTGCATCACAGAATGAGTCAGGGACCCTGATTTTGTAAACCAAATGGTAACTGATTTTAATTAGGCCAACATAAAAAAATGTGATTTTTTTTACTGTAAGGACTTCAGCATTTTAGTCAATCAGGATGAAAATGACACTTCAAAGTACCTGTGGGAATTTGAGGGGGAAGAGGAGGAAACAGATGTTTGTACTAACTCAGGAACCTACCCTGAACTAATGTTCATTATTTGGTTTCCCCACAATTTGTGGCTATTTCTGATAGCATTTTGATTAAAAATTCTACGTTGAAACCATTCAGAAAATTCCCCAAATATGATCTCCTTATTTCAAAAGTTCTCATTTCAACAATCCGGGATTCTGAACTTTTTTTCTTGATGAATTTTGCCAACAAAAGTCAAAATTGCATTCCTCTGAGGTTCAGTGCCTTGTACAGTAAAATATTCACACTTTCTCTCTCCCCCAACCACTTACACATCAACAAATTGCATCAAATCGTGACAAGTCTATATTTGAGTACAGATATAGACAGAATGATTTCAGGTGTGTAGTTTAATTATGCATTTGGGCCTCTCAGAGTGATTATTGACAGTGTTTTATGATTGATAGTTTCTGCCTGGGGGTTTGTTGATTAGCTGTGATGGGTTGAAAAGTGTTTTGAGCAGTTTTGTTTGTTCCTCCCTCAGATGGCTGCTCAAGTGTTTCTGGGGTTAAACCTGACTTTGAAATTAGCCTCCCCAGATTGGCACAGCAGACACAGATTTGTCACAGGGGCCAGGGGAGCTGATTTCTGATTTCTTACACTATTGCTCATGGCTTTGTGATTCTTCTGCTTTTGGTCAGAAAAGCAGCCTTGCTCAAATGCTGTGGTGAAGGAAACAGAAACTGGTGTTGGGATATGATGGCACAGTGAAAACAGTGAAATTTTAATTAAACCAGCAGTGGTTCTACCAGCTTGAGTGATAAGTATGAATGTGAGGCACATTTCTGGTGGTTACAACATATGGGCTTCCCCTGAATGTTCAGGTGTGATTAAACAGGCTGACTTTGAGAGGAAAAGCATCACAGACTGAAATTTCTTACTGATGTAGGCTGATCCTTTAATGCCTGTGCAGATGTGATGGATGTGGACAGGGTCCCAGGAGTCCTGAAACCACAACAGGTGACAGCAGAACCAGAGCTGCCAGGGTTTCCAACTATTTCTTGTCTCTTATGGTCCTAAAATATTTTGGAGAAGGTCCCTTTATTCTTTGAAAGCATGGGCAAAATAAGGCTTAGTGTAGAGCATAAGGATATATTTTTTTAGTATTATAAGATCTGGTCTCTATTAATTCAAACAGTTAACCACTGTCTTGCTGGTCCTTTTTCTCATGCTAAGAAACTGCTTGACCTGAAGAAGCTGAAAAACACCAGGGCAGAAAGGAAAATAATCCCTAAAGGTGTTTATTTGATCTGTGGAACACTTTGCATCAAGATGGTTTTGGTGCTTCACAATGAATTTAAGGAGAGGCTGGGCAAATTCATAACAGAGGAATCCTCCAATATCAGTGAAAAGTGCTTGACCACACTGGTGGAGGAGTATATTAATGAAATGCCAATACATACCTTGCCTTTTTCTCAAGTTTTTAGGCTCTTTGGTTACTGTCAAAGGAGCTACTGGGAATAAGTGATTTTTGTTTGACACACTGGTGCTGCTCTGTAATCCATCAACACTTCAATCTACTTCTGATGTAGGTTTTATTGAAAATAGTGTGGTCTTGTAATCAGAAATTTTACACTGAGGAGAAAAACCCTACTCTCTAATCATGTCTATATTGATTCTGCTCTTTTTGTTTCAGCTCATTCCTTAATAATCACATTTTAATTTATTCCTTGTAGCTGGCATGTGGGTCATTTCCCAAAATTACCATTTTCAGTTGTCTCCAAATGCCTATAGATCAATCTTATTGTCCTTAAGTTTGCCCCAGCCTAATAAATATGAGATAGTCTTTGTAATCATGTTTTCTTTCAGTGGTAAAACACAAAAAGTCTGAAACAGATTTGGGATTTCTTATTTTTGATGGGATGAGCATCTTTGTGGAAGTTTGTCCAAAGAAATGGAAAAAAAAATAGGTGTATAAACTTCCACTCAGTTCCTCATCTACTGAGTACCTATTCAATGTTGGTCCATGCAGGAAAAGCAGAATGAGTAATGCCTTGATGTCAAAAATTTCTATGAGGTTGTCATGCTTATTTAGGCAGGCCCTTTGCTTTTAAGGCTTTCTGGTGGGCATTACCCAGCAATTTAAACATAAAAGCAAATTAAAAAGCTTGTTCACTTCCCCTAGAAGCCCAGTTTGCTGAACAGGAGCATTCCTGCTATCAAGGAAGCCAGAATGTAACGTTTAAGTGGCAGCTTAATGATGATAAAAATGGACTTTTATCATCAAGCAGGGGATTTTCAGCTAAACCACAGCATTTCCACTCAATTGTATTGCATTTAGTCCTTTTTAGTGATGCCCTTCCCCTGCCCTCTTTCCATCTTTGTGACTGGAAGGTGCTGCAGGGAGCTTTGTTCCCTCTCTCCCCCAAGTCTGGCCCTAAGCATCAATCTCCTGTGGGTGAGCTGTCTGCATTTAGCTCTGGTAAAATTACAAATTGGCCTCTTGGCTGAAGTTTCACAAGTTTTGCTAAGTTAAAGAATCCCTGAAAGTTTCCAGCCAGATTGACAGGCAAGAAAATGCTCGGTGGTTTGGCTCTCCTGTGCTAAAATGCTGTATTTTCCTTGAGTTTGCTGCAGTGATGCAAAGCTTTATCCTGTAAATAATGCATTGATTTAGCTCAGTTATTTGCTGTATCATTGCTTATGTGCTTAAGGAGTTATAATTTATATATATTTTAAATAAAGTCTTTGAAAGCAGCCAGGAAGTTTTAGCATGAACAGTGGGCTGGGTTTATGTCAGAAGCTACAATTTATATCTTATGAAGTCTGACTTAATAACCTTAAATGGTCTTTCCTGGGAAGTGCACACCATAACTTGTAAGCAGAGAATGGCAGAATTTGTTTTAACTTATACTTGTGCCGCAAATTTTATCTAAAATGATATTAAAAAAAATTCTGCTTTAGCTGCAAGCAAAGCAACCACCATCAGAAGGGCAAGTGTTGCACTGAACACTGTGTATGGAATAATTTATTTTTTTCCCCCACTTGATCTTGCAAAAGCCAGCTTTGAATAAAAGACAACTGCATGACCCAGAACAAAATTAGACAATTTTAAATTTGAAGACAAGGAAGGCTTTATTTTCATATTACAATATTGTAATTCCAAAATGGTATAAGTTTGGAAAATTTTTTAACCTTCTTTGGAAATTCTGGTACTTTGCACGGAACTTAGTTTAGACTTCTCTATTATGGTTACTCAAGCAAAGTAAGAGTGAATTAAAAAATCAAACCTGACATTCTAAATCAAAATTTTGGCATTAAAAGAAATAGTTTTATTGATTGCATTCAGTAGAACAACATAAATTAGAGTTTCTGAAAAATCTATATATTTTTCTTCAGATGTCAAAAAGCAAAGTGAGAGAGTGTCACCAAACTTCACAAATTTGTGTTTTTCTACAGTAGAGTCTCCTACATAAAAACAAGACAGAAAGGTAATAAAAAGTAATTTACTGAATTGTCCAAGCTGCCTTTCTCTGAGGAATTAAAATACTCTCCAAACTTTCCCCATCTACTTATATGATGCTATTTTAATTACATGTCTATGACTTGGAAAAGGGTGGGTGACGAATTGCACCCACAGGAATGCTTGGCTCATAATTTTTTTTTGGACTTTCAATTTGATGCAGCTCACTTGAGGCAATAAAGATGACATCCCTAGAAAAGCAGTGTATTACAGTCAACTTGATGTCATGATTATTAATCTCCTGTCAATCCTAGGACTTTCTGTAACGAACTAAATTAAAAAATAAATAAAATTAAGAAAAAAAAAAGAAACAAACAATGAAGAGGTATCTCCGGAGAGATAATTGACCTTTTTGTTTTCTTTATTAGATAGCTGGTCAACCCTCAGTCTGATAAGCAAACTCTAGATAGCTTTTTAAATTATTATTATACAGAAATGTGCTGAAAAGGAAATCTTTCAGTTGGAATGCAAGGGTGCTGTACTGATCCATGACTTCATTCTTGCTTGCCCAAAAAATCCTACAAAAACGTGAGATGTAAAGCCTGCTATGGGAGTTTCAAACTATTCCAGGTGTATCCACCTGCTGAGGGAGCCCTGGGTTTGGACATTGATTGGATTGTAGTGGATTTTTTTTCTCCCATAATCGTACAACTTTGTGCTTTTGGTGAAGAAAAGTAGCCAGGTTGGGATTGACAAATAGTGAGAAATACTTCCCATTTCTTGTCTGTAACAGGAATCCTCTCTGGTAGAGGTCTGCTGTTTCTTCAGCTTGGTTAATGTTGGTGACTTGCAGCCACATTACTGACAATAAACAAATTACATTCTGAAGCCAGGATTTACTGAAGATATTTTATAGGTCTTAAAAGCAGTGCTGTCAGGAAGGATGATCTGGAAAAGCCAATTGTCTTTTTCCAGCATCAGTGGTGGGAGTTTGTGAGGACTGAGCTGTTTAGTGCAAGAAGGCAAAGCAGGATGACGAAATTGAGCTGTCATTTCCCATTACTGCAATGGGAGAGATGACCTGAGTCCCTGTACAAAGATAATTTTGTTTCCCTCTTACCCTTGGCAAGGTTGATGACTGAAAGCCAGGCTTGATTTTTAGGTGAGGAGTCAATACAATGCAGGGGTGTGTGGTCTGGAATTAAATGCACAAGGCAAATGAGGCTGAAGGGGAGGGAAGGAAGGAGAAAACCAGAAATCCTGTCACCCACTTGTGTCTCTCACTTTTATTGCTGGTTTCTTCTCTCTCTGTACTTTGGTCAGTAGGTATCATTGTAAATACAATAACAACAACAGCAGCAAGGAAAAAACTCCATCCAAGACCCAAACCAGCTCCAAACCCCCTCTAAACAAAAAATCACCCCTTCCCTCCCCACAATGTGGCAGACTTTGGTGCTGCAGCTCTGCCAGGTTCTCAGGTGAAGGAACACAAATAAAAGTGCAGGTGGTCCTTTGATTATTGCTTTTGGAAATGAAAATATGGCCTGACTTTTTTCTCCAGCTGCTGCCTGATATTGAGCTGTCAGCCTTCCAGTGCTCACTCAGCACAGGTTTCCAGTGAGGCACAGAAAGTCACAGCTCAGTGAAGATCGATCCTCAGTTCCACAAGGGCTTGGGCCAAGTCAAAACTTTCACAGCAAATGAGGAGGGTCTCAGTCTGACCTTCTTTACATTGATTTCATAGGTCCATTGCCTCCTCTGGGGGCACTTCTTGTTAATATGGTGAGCTCAGAACCAGATCAGACACTTCTGTTTAGAGGATAATGATAGCATTTTGGCACTTTTTTTTTTTTTTTTAGTTCTGTCTGTTTTTTTAATAAAAACAGGAAATTAACACTCCTATAATCCTTTATCCTCTTTAGCTTTAATTCAGTCTTCACCAGTGAATCTACTTTATTGGAGGTGATTATGATACAAATCCTGCAGGTCAGTGTTTGTGCTTTCTTGCTCATGCCTTGCAGAACATTTAGGGCAAAGATTCACACAGCAGCTCTGTCTGATACAAATCTTTCCTGATTAAATTAATGCACTCGCTCAGATTTTCCTCATGACTCTAAGAGTTAAATATATGCCAGAATAATCTTGATTATACCAAATATTAGTCCCAGATACCCAGGCAGGAAAGCAACTTTTAGAGGTGGTTCTTGTTTTAAAGAGTTCATGTCCTGATTCTGACTTGTGCAGGGTATTGATCCCTGTAAATACAGGGGGAAAGTGATCCAATAGTGAATTCTGTGGGCACAGAGCTCAGGAAGAGTCTCATTTAGGATAACATTTGATCATTTGAATTTGCAAACAAAAGGTGGGGAAAAACACAGTAGTTCTTCATGAAGGAGGAGGCTGTGGGAGTCAAAAGTTATCTGTTCACATTTTCTGTGGAAAAGCACCTCAGAGATAAACAGGGCCAATTTTGATGACTGCCTGGATGGAATTTTATCTTGATTTTTCCAGCCCTCTGCATGCCCTGTATTGGCAGTTCCACACTATCCTCAATTTTCTTTCACCATGCCAATGCTGCCAGAGCATAGCAGATGTATTACTCCTGCCCTGTGCAGGTCTTAAAGCAATTTTCCCCTCCCTGGATGAATCCTCACTTGTATTGTTTATTCCATAAAGGCTTTTACTTAACAGCAGAAAAGGGCTGTGTAATCTCTCTGCTCTCTAGCATATATACTGGGT
Source organism: Toxostoma redivivum (assembly GCA_013397375.1). NCBI lineage: Eukaryota > Metazoa > Chordata > Aves > Passeriformes > Mimidae > Toxostoma > Toxostoma redivivum. The sequence continues at coordinate 106,425 of VXBI01002036.1, read as the reverse complement.
TTTTCCTGTTAATTTTCATAACAAATCTGTTCTTTGCATATCAGCTTGTAAATTGATAACAGCAATGTCTTTGACAACAAAATCAAGGAGATATTAAATTCTGCTAAATATTCTACCTAATCCTGCAGACAGGGTGATTTTTTTTTTCTGTCATTACAAAGTGACTGTCTGATCTTCAGAATGATCAAAACAATTGCCATCTAAATACTTTCCTAATTTAATCATATTCCTTGTGAGGGGGTGAGTTTGGGCTCTTTTTTGTGTGTGTTGTGTGTTTTTTTCAATGTTATTCTACTCAACAATTTCTTTAACTTCTATTAGCAATAAATTGAGTTATGAGCACTGTAGCCTTCAGCTAGTGTGTGAATGATGATATCAGATTGGACTGAACTGCTTATTTCATTGTCTAGATAAATGTTAGGCTGGCACTGGGATCTAATAGGAAGGATAGTACACTAAATGCTGTCTGCTTAGTCTCTGTGAATGCATTTGTTTCTGCTAAGACAAATAGGTCACAAAATTGCTGCAACTTTATTTTAATAGAAGGCAACTTTTGTAATCGAGGCCATAAAAAACAGATCTGTTTAAAACTCAGGGGACTTGGTGACTGGAATATCTGTGATTAACAATGGATGATCATTTATTGATGGCAAAGTGGCTTGATGAATTTGACAAGAATATAAAAATATAGCCTCTGGATTACTTTTTGTGGTGGATTTTTTTTTCTTGGTGGGTGTTTTTTTGGTGGATTTTTCTTTGTTTGGTTGGGTTTGTTTGAAAATTATTGTTATATATTTATAGCAGTAACCTCTGTGGAGTCTGAGGGAGAAAAAGGCTGCTTTCATGGTCTGCTCATGCACATCCATAACTTTTGTTTAATTCTACAGGAACTTAAAGGGAAGACTGCACAACTTAGCATTGATTAAGCATTATTGGAAGTCTTCCACACATTGTGAAGGAGCCAGGATTTCACACACAGGGATACTGACAAAATGGAAAAGCGTGGAAAAGACTATGCCTTCCACAATGACAAATTTACAATGACCCAAGGCCTTGCACCATTATTTTGGTTGAGAAAAAACTGCACAGAACTGTTTTATAGCCAATGTCTATCACAGTGAGTATATATCCTCAGTTTGTGTGCATAACTTGTGAGTAACTGGGTGAGTGAGAGGCACAGTTGTGCTTCTAGAATGAATTAAAAACCTGGCTGAGAGAGCAGTCATGGATTAAGAGTTCAAGATTTGTGAGACTGTGGTTTATGTGTCTTTGAAATTTAGTATTAGGTACCTTGTAATAGCACCACAACTACCAACCTACATAGGGAAGGTCAGTTAACTCCTGAATTTTTAATTTCTTCCTGTTTGCTTTCCTGGAACTTTTAGCTGAGACTGTCATCAGGCTGAATATGTGAGCCAGACTCTTGTATCAGATCACATGTTGGTGTTAAATTTTCTTTATATATATATATATATATGAGAGGCAACTTGGAGATCTGACAGCTTCTCTTAATAGAGCTGTTCCTCCCAAAATCATTTGGTTTAAATCTAGAAAACTGATGCTTGCTGAAACCTTAAGAAAAGGTTATAGTAAGGAAATCTTTTTATGTGTACAATCTCTAGATTTTCTCCTGTCTTAAGGGGGAATGTAAAGAAAAAGTCAGCATTCCACAGCCAATATATCCTTGTTTGGGTTGAGAAATTGAGAAAGATACTTTCCCAGCTTTGAAGTGAGCAGGATAATTTGTCTGTTTCTTTCTATAACACTTCCTATTCATTTCCTGCCTCTGTCTCACCAAAAACACTCTGTGATTGTGTGACCCTTAGGTGGAAGAAGACCAGATTATCAAAAGACTCCAAATAGCAAAAACAAACAATTCCTAAGGCCTGGAATTAAGGCTTTTCTCTTCAGGTAGAATACTTACACTGGATATTTCTCCCAACACGTTACCTGGAGCACTGCAAGCCCCACACCTGCAGGCTGTGCCTGGAGCCCCAGTGGAAGGATGGCACTGGAAAGGAAATCACCCTCCAGCCTCTGACAGCTCAGTGGTGCTGGCCAACAGCCCCTAAAAAACTGGTACCAGCTAATTTTTATGTACCAAAGATAAGCTGTTAGCAGACTCTTGTTTAGAAGATATTCTTTTCTTCGGTTAACCCAGAATTTGTCTCTATGATTTTAAGCATCATTTACAAACTCTGGTATCCAGATAAACACACACTTCCCTTCAAAGCTGGCAGATCACATCAGCTTTCTGAAATGGTTTTTGAAGCCATCCCAAACTCTACTGTGCATTATCAAATCCATTTTAATTAAAGCTCAGTTTCAGTTGATAGCCTCAAGCCTTAAGCTCCATGACTCAATTCTTCTCTCAACCATGTTGAACAGACTTCTGCTGAATTTTGAGCTTAATATAAATCTGCACAGAGATTTTTCTGAAGCTGTTCAGAGGGCATTTCTCTGCAGTGCTACTTACCTGGTACAATTTAAAAGTGGAAGGAATCTCATGCTCTTATATGGCTGAAACAACTTTGCTAAAAAGAACGGTTTACTCTGATATCCATAATGATTTGTGGCCCCATCAATATTGTACTTTTTCATGGAGGAACACCACATAATCCTCTGTCAGAGGGGAGTTGAGTTTATTGTTAATAAGTAGTGGATAACCTTTTCTGGAAACACATAGAAAAAGGCATTTGGGACAAGCCAGCCTAGATTTACCAAGGACATGTCTTGCCTGACCAGCCTCCTTTCCTCTCTAATGACATGAGTGGTGTGCTGACAAGGGGAGAACCATGTGCTGGTTCTCTTGCCTTTAGCAGGGTTTCTGGCAGGGTTTCCCACATTTGGTGAGCTGTGGACTTGACAAGTGGATGAGAAAATGGATGGAAAGTGTCTGGGCATTTCAGAGGTTGTGATCAGTGGCACAAAGTGATGGCTGAGCACTGATGCCAGTTCTGTGTGAAGTGTCCATCATCAGCCTGAAGGATGGGCTGGAGATGCACCCACAGAAAGTTCACTGTGTGAATCCTTGGGGGGGGGATAAATTTGGAGTGCTGGAGAGGGCAAGCTGACATTCAGAGGATGCTGGAGAAAAGGGATGGATTGCAGGACATCAGCACAAGGAAGTGCCAGGTCCAGAGGCTGGGCTGGGGTCACCCTGCAGGGCAGCATTGTCTGGACACAGAAACACCTCAGGAGAACAGGGGCTCTGGGCATAACAAGGTTATTTGTACCCTCAGAGTTCTGACTCCACTGTTAACCTTTTCAAACTCAATAATAATAATAATAACAACAATATATCCTCAAACTCCAGCCTCTCTCTAAGTAAGCACATGATCAGGGTGGCAGCTGGTGAAATAACTGTATATCAGTTCTTTAGCCTGTGGAATGGAACAAGTTATATGTTGGAAATAAATGTACCTGCACAGCCTGTTTCTGCTGAGATTACTCACACACCAGTTACTGTGCTGATTCATTCTGTGGAATTATTTTCTGAATGTCAGAACTGAGGGGAAAAAATTGGGTTTTCTTCTGCAAGCAGAAGAAATTATAAACTGATGGGAACTCTTGTAAGTTGTTTTTATAGAGTACATTTAGGGGCTAATTCTGTTCAGCAACTAGAGAGGGTCTCACAAGTACACTTCTGTCTTTTAGCAGTTTAAGAATGGTAAAATTCAGCATGTGCTGGCTAATTCCTATTAGATTCTCTTAGTAGTTGTGAGCTGTTATGTCATTAGGTAAAAAAATACCTTAAACCTGAATTTATGTACAGTATTTGCCCCTGTCATAAACATGTGCATTCTACTAATATTTTTTAATATTTGTGTTGTTTATTGTTAAACTACTCTTTTTCAATTAAGAGTTATTTTACTTAGAATGTGTGGAAAGCAGGTTTTAAGGAAAGCAGGTGAAATTTTGACAGATCACATTCACATTTAGAAATGTTTTGCCAGTCCAACTGATTACCATGGTTTGAAAGAGGATCCTGGCCAGATGAATCCCTTGTAGTGCTTTCCTAATGTCACTGGAGTTGCAGGAGGAAGGGGTAATTCTACAAATTTTATATTTCTGTTAATCAAAGGTCTGGCTGAATCAGGCTTTCAGCATTAATGAATAAAAATGCCCTGTAAACCCAGAGGAGGTCAAGCTACAAATCTGCAGCCCTGTTGTGCTATCTGTAATGACAACCCATGTCACCTGCAGCTTCTCCCCTTGGCTCTGGCCAGAAAAAAGCACCCTGGCTTTGTCCTTTCACTGATTTGTGCCAGGATGTGCTCATTTTGTCAAGCAGAACACCCAGTTCTGATAACTGGGTGGAGACGTGGCACAGGACAGGGCTGGAGGTGTGAATCTTTCAGGGGTGTCTGTAAAAGTTTATTTAGATTTCCCTGTCTGGGGTTGAAAACAGCAGATTTCAGTACTTGGAATTCTAAGGGACGGGTACAGGAGCCTGGGCACTGGAACTAATCCTTTCTGACAAGCCTCTCGTTTCTGTCGTGAGTGGAAAGAGTTTCACAAAAACTGGATACAGCCTGAAATCCCCATCTGATGACATTTGATAGATTACCCTTGGCAATATTCACCAATAAAGGCTGCCTTGCTAGAGGAGCATCACATGCTCTCAAACAAGCAGCACAAGCAGGTTGGTGTCTGAGCAACGATTCTGTGCTGTGTGGAAAAGAAGAATTATTCTCTGGAAACCTGAGCAGCAAGACTTGAATTGTTTGGCAGAGGTGTTCTTACTTTTTCTTGCTTCCACAATTTTTAAAAATTTTATTATTCATCTCAGTGAAAGTAAAGGTACTGAATGGAAAGGCATTGTAGGGGTGTGAACAGGAAGAAAACCAGTCTGCTGCATCATCCCCAGCTGCACTCAGTGACCAGAATAATTTTCCTTTTTTTTTTTTTCCTCCAGTTAAAATATCTCTCCACTAGCAGTTGCTAAAATTCAGTTAGCCTGAATAACACCTGTGTTTCCCACATGAGCTCTATTCAACACTTGCATGAGGCTGAGATGTATCTCTGAGAACAGCCCCAGCAGTTAACAGCTCTATTTTGCACTTAAATATACAATTTTTAAACTATACATTCCTATATTTTCTCCCTGTCCCTTCTATTTAAGTACTTATAAACATGATTTTAACTGGCTTCTGACAGCAAATAAGGACAAGTTGCAAACTAACAGCAAATAAGGACAATTTGCAAACTATTTCACTTTATTTTCCTTGCACCGGGACACCTTGGTTTGAAATGTTGCTGAAAGCAGAATTCTAAATAGAAAGACTAAAGGGGCCCTTTCATCTCACAAAAGCTTCTGTAAATATAAATCAGTTTCATAAACATAAATGTATTTTCTAGTCTGTTACACCTGATGGTTTTTCTTCAGCAATGAAAATAGTTCAAAAAGTTGACAGCAGCAGGTGTCTTAGTTATTTAGGATTAAAAGCCTCTTCCTCTATGAGATTAAGGTTCCTCCCACATTTTCACATTATTTTCCTGTTGCTCTTGTCAGATGCTCTTAAAAAATTAACCAAGTCACTCCAAGTCATGAGATTTATTAGAGTTGTGCATTGTTAATCACCACTTGTGCCACACTAATTCTACTCAGAGCTCCTGTAATGAACCAAAATTTAGGGTTAATCATTTCTAAAGTTATATTTCAGATCTTGGTTTTAGTGCCTGCTGCCTTTAAGAAGAAAATTGAAATCCAGAACTACTGATAGGAGGGGATTTTTTCAGATTTTAAGTTAAAGACACCACTCTGGTAGGATGAAAATTAATGTTAGAGTTAAATAAATAAAACCGAGTTTGCTATGTATTCTTATCAGATTATCACAGGCTTCCTAAACAATTTTGATATTTGTGGAGAGAAGTGAACTGATTCATACAAGTGTGACCATTTTTTTTTTGTATTATCTAAAATCTTCAATGTCATAATTTTCTCTGGCTCAGTGCTACAGACCTAGAGACACTTAATTTGTGTACATTTGTGGACTTTGAAAATGTTTTTTCCAAAGCTTCTTTCCACATCCTTCATCTCTACAGAGCCTTATCTATTTCTCAGTAAAACCTGTGGAATATTGAATGGCTGCATCAGGGGGGTCACTTTTGATCACTGATCAGCCAGGCACAACTAGAACTCTCTCCATGTCCTTTAAATTAATTGTTTTTAGGCCAAAAGTTTGAATAATTTTCACAGGGTAATCTGAATTATAGTAGAAGCCAAGAAGTCCATAGGTTTGCCAAATATGATTTATTTTCATATTTGTGGCGCTTAATGGTTTTTGTAAATTTCAATTTGTGTTAGATAATTTATATCAGCTTCAATTTACATCAAATTTGCAAGTACATGGGTGTCTCTTTATGGTTAAGGGAATTAATAATCTGAAATTACCAGACACCCATATTAATCAAATGCCTTATTACAAGTAGAATGACTCTTATTATCATACATAGGAGATAAAAGAAATGCTAATTGCCTTGGTTTGGAGCAATTATTCAGTAGTTATCTAGACAATGACAGTGTAGGCACCATTATAGCTTCTTTATCTTTCAAGTAATGATGTTCACAGAAGCAGCCCTGCTTGTCTAAGGTGGGGTAACTCCTGTTCGTTGTGTGGTATAAATATTTTACTGATTTTAGAAACATCTAACTGGATGTATTTGTGTGCACACAAATTATGCACATAATGTAGGGAACTATGAGTTTCCATAACCTACAAACCCAAATTTTTCTCTAGTATCTTGAACCATTAATACAAAATGTTTATAGTTAGATTGTAAATCCAATCATAGTTAATGTGGTTTTTTTTCTGTCTTCGCTTTCTTTGTGTGTGTTTGTAAGACAGGAGCACTTTTCTCCAATATTTCTCCTTTTCCATTAGCAATGGTACACCACAGGAAAATAACAAATTATAGCTCAAATTAGCCTAATGTATGTTTACTCCTCTACATTAATGCTGTCTATCCCCACACACTGGGATTATTACTTGTTTGATTTCGTTGCTTTCAAACAACAAGGCCTGGTTCTTGCACAGTTCATCTAAAACCAGAATAACGCAATTTTCTCTAAAGGATTCTGGTAATGCACCAAGGTCACCATTTTCTATGTTAAAACCAGCTAATAATGGAACCATTTGTGGTGGTTTGCTGCATCAGGTGGATAAGTCATAATGGAAGTTCTTTCAGTGTTTGTAGTTACAAAATGTGTGTATGGCTGGATTATGTGTGCAGAGCACTGACACAACAAGCTTTTGAGAAATCCAAAATGAAATAATGTTCTTCTTAGTTAACCCTTTTTTACAAAAACAGGAAAGTTTTATTTTGCCTTCTCTGTTTTATTCTAAAGATAGGGGGAAAAAGAAAAGCAACAAATGGATTACTCAAATTATGCAAATAATTTCTTCCAACAGAAATTGAACATTCTTTTTTCAAAAATACAACTAACAGTTTTGATTAGTCCAGACAATAAATGTGATTGTAAGTGGCTGTCTGAAGAAGAAACAGGTTTTATTCTGCAATTTCATGTCTTAAAAAAGGCATTTTAATAAATTTTCTGATAGTTTAATCTAGTTTTTCCTAACATACTTAAAAAAAAAGTTTTGACGTAGACTGATGAATCAGTGTATTGACTAGTTAACTCAAATCCCCAGTAGTTTGAAAGCTTCTGATATTTGAATATGGACTTTTTTCTTTACTACTGCCTAGTCCTTGGAAGAATGAATCAATTGGGAAATCCTGAAGTAGTAGCATCACTCTCTTTTCTAACATTAACCAGAACTCTCAGGTCAGGATGGCAAAAGAAAATACTGATATTTCTTCCATTCACTTTGGTTTAATAATCTTTTCAGCCCAAAACTCAAAGTTTCTAAAGGGCTGAATTACAGGTTTTGATAATGTAATCATGTAAGAAATCCAAATTTTGGAACATTTCTCCCTCCTCTTCCACCTCTGTTCAACATTGGATGTAAAGCTCTTGTATTGTGGAGCTGAGTCCGTGGTTCACTCTGTCCCTCATTCTATCTCTAGCACTTCATTAAAGCTCCTGTCCCGTTTCAGCCAATTTTTTTCTTGCTAAGATCATTTGCTACAAGTGATCTTGTGAGGTTTTCTTGTCTTTTAAAACACACCTTTTGTCTTGAAACTGGAAGGGACAAATAATTTCTCCTGTGTGCCCATGAAATTGCTGCTGCTATTGCTGAGAGACTTTTCCTGCCAGCAGAGCTGTGTAAGGTTTGGAGCCCAGTCTGGCCCTGAAACCTTTGGGGCACCCCAGGTCAGGGCTGAGCCAGAAAATCCAGTGAAACCCAAGGATAAGATATTTTTGCTTTCCTGCAGTGAATGTAACTTGGTGAAGGCTTGAGATTTACACAAACCTGATCACAAACTGAGCTGGGGCAGTTTTCAGTGCATGCACTCTGAGCCTGTAGGAAAACATCCTCATTTAGGAGCAGGTTAGGACAGGTGGTATATGCTCATGAACAATTGGAGTTGAAATGATGTATATCCACTTGCTGAATTTGGTAAGAGTGTGGATACTGATGGATTCAAATCACAGAATAGTCCCTAAACCCCTCAGCTGTTTCCAATGCCCTTCAATTTCCTGTATTTGAAGGGGATAGATTGCAAATAATTTCCATACTTTGAATTTCCTTGCACCTGTATAAATCAAACATCCAGAGCTGCTTTTTGTTTCCTCACAGGTCAGAGAGAATATCTTCCCCAGACTCTGTGAATGATTTTTTTAAACTCAAAAACAAGCCTTCAAATCTTTGATTTTCTGTTTCTGGCCTACTAAAACAGCTGTTGATTGGATTTAGAAAAGAATTTTTATTAGAGGAACCAATATCAATAAAAGCCTTGATGGGAAGAGGGAGGGAGAAAGCTTAAATTGCTGTGGTGATGCATTATCCAGAAATGCCTGGTGATAGACCCAGTCTGTCACCCCTGCTCGAGGGCTGGCTGCACTGGCCATGCCTCACCTGACAAAAGGGATTTGTTGTTTAATTTAAAGCTCTGCTCCAGCAACAGAAAAGGCTGCATTTGTGAGAGAGCACAGAGCATCCAGCTCAATAAAATAGATTTTTTTTCCCCCCCCTCACTTTACAAATAAGATGAGAAAGTAGATAATGTGTCATTTGCAGCTTTTGCGACGTAAATAGAAAATCTGTCCCAGCAAAGGTTGGCTCTACGTTTTCCTTCTTAAATGAAATGGAACAGACTGAGAACTTCTCATTATTTAAAAAATTCTTCCAAAAGTGTTGGTGGTGAAAATGATCCCAAGTTATCCTGAAGGTTTAAAGGACTGCTGATAATGACAGAACACGAGGTGTTTGCAGCCAGTCATTCTTCTGATGCACCAGGAGGGAATGATCTCATAGTACATGATAATGAGGAAAGAATGAAGGATTTCAAACCTTGTGTTTGTTGTGAGAAGAAAGCTGATGAAAATTGAGCTGTCCCTTAATTGTGATATTTGCAGTTATATTTTGACTGCTGTTGTACCACTGCGGGTTACTCCTCCAACACTATCAAAGTTAGTAAAGATTATTTTCTGCTGACACCAATGTGAATTGATGCAGTTCATCAGGCAAAGAAATGCTCTAAATCAAGAGCAGAAACTTATTTTGGTGTCACATTCACACATATATAATATATATGGAAAGGCTGTCTTATAAAATATCTATCCCATTATGCAAGAATGTGGGAAAATTCCAACCCAACCAAAGATTCAGCACTATTATTTAAAACAGGACAATTTTTGGACAATTTAACCACAGATTATAACTTCTCTTCAAATACTGTATAAATTGCATGCAGCCCTTAATTTTATGGCATTTTGTAAGTTTAGAAGAGGGTAAGCATTTAAGATATGGTAATATATATGGGTATAATCTCATAGGATGATTTATTTATAAGCAAAAGGGGGATCCCACTTTGGAAAGCATTCACATTTATGTGCTCTGTGGTGACTAACTTAGATCAAAGACCTTTTCTGTGGAGAACCCTAGCCAGGGTTCATAATCACAGAAAATTAATGTCAGATTTTGTGAAGTCCTCTTGGATATGAAAAGTAAAAGACTTCTCACCTTCAGGGAAACACAAAATACTCAAGTTTTCACACCTTTTATAAACTCCTTTGTGTCAGGAACTGCAAAAATATATTTGTCTGTTTGTTCAGAAAGCCTTTCTTTCTCCAGGCAGTGTCTTGTGTATTTGTGCAGGTTTTGTGATGTGATAACAGAAGTTGCAGCCGCACGGAATAAAAAGTATAACTGAGTATAGGGGGAGATACTTTATACAGGCCTCGTTTTTTTGGTTTTTTTTTTTGGTTTTTTTTTTTTTATTTTTTAATTCTTTTGTCTACCAGCCCTATATTTAAGCAGGGCATATTTTTGGGAGCATAAGTGGGATTTAGATTTCTAATCCTATGTATGAATCTGTCCTGATTCTATTCACATTTTCATTGCCTTTTGTATTTTTTTCCTTCTTTTGTGCAGAGACACACATGCATGTATATCTTTTTTTGCTTCTCGTTGTTTGCTTGACATAAATTTTAGTGTTATAAGAAGCTTGGAAAAGATCTTTTGCTTAAATTTGTCACCTCTTGCATTCCAAATACAAAGTCAGCTAAGATTTGTGATGCAGAAGTCAGAAGTAGGTAGAGATGTGGGCCTGACCATTTTCTGCAGGACATAATCCTGTGGCCTTAGCACAGGTCCCTCTGGTGACCACGATTTGGAAACCAGAAGTAGAAGGCTTTTATTGATCTTTATGTGTTCAGTAACCTTTGTTTTTTCATTTGGCAACTGCAGCCATTGACTAGGAACACAATGCAACTGGGATTCAACAAAGGATACAAAGATGAGGTTTGTTAAAATGAAACACTCTGAATGCACATTTGCACCTTCTAGGATAATCACTTATTAGACTTTTTTTCTTCTTAGAGTCCCAAGTTCCTGATAGCTGTGGGAAATTGAGTGAGCTCATGGAACTCCTCACTACATTTCTCTCTCATTTCTTAGAAATTGTGCTTTTATCCACCAAATGTTACACGTTTTCTCTCTTGCACTCCATTATCTGTGTTTACAAGAAGATGCTGCCGTTCAGAATAGCCTGAGGTGCAATTTCCTTGCGAAAAACCCACCTGTGTTGTCCTTTAAAGTTTGGTAAATGGTGCTGTACAAAGCTATTGCCAGTTTTCCTGCCTGAATTAACATCTTGGAATTGTCAAGCAAAGACATAAATATCACACCAATGGGGCACATAATATTCGTAAAATTATTGCTGTCATACTGAGATTCCTCACAGACTCATCCTCTGAGTGCTCTCTTGCTTGTTATTTGGGGTGAGGTTGATGTATTGCTGGATCACTAAGTTTTGCTTTCCAAAACAACTTGTCAGGTACATCAATATTCCTGTACCTGGTTACATTTTTTTCCTCACTGTATATTAACTGCAAGCTTTTTCAATTTATATATAGCAGATTTTGGACAAAACCTCTTCACGGTTTCTTTCATGAGTTAATTTCTTATTTTCCTATAATGCTGCAGAATTGATATCTGGAGGAGTCTGGGATGTATTCATGTATTCTTTTCTTTTTGTTTCTTACTATTCTTCCACTTTTTAAATCTTTCTCCCTGTTATTTCTGTGAATAGCCAGTAAAAACCCCACCCCAAACTAAAGAACAAAATGTTACATAAATATTTAAAATATTCTTATATTGAGCAGTAAAAAGGAAATCAAAGTTGAGTGGAAAGGAAGCAAAGCAGAGCTTAGAGCTGTTTTAATCATGGGGGGAAGTGTCACTTTCAAAATGAAATATTCTCAGGTTTCAGCACTAGAGATAATTATTTAGAGAAAAAAAAATTAGGTATTTTTAAAGAATTCTTTTACTGAGCAGTAAAGGAAAGCTCAGGAATGTCACTAACTGGACTGGGAAAATGAGGTGATCGTTCCATGCTGTCAAATATTTTTGGAGAAGTGGGTTCTCCAGGGTCCTGAATTCTGATAAAAAGTGTGCCTTGATGAATAGCAGATGCTCCAGTGAGGATGCAGGCTGTTTTGGGAGACCTTTGAATGTGCTTGCCCATAGTGGAGAACCTCAAATTCATGGTAGAAATGGAAGTCTGCCAAAATATGAACCCATTTCTCTGTATAAGGGAGAATTTGGGGCGTGCTCAGCTCAGCACTTCCTGGTGTTGGCCCCAAGTGCAGGGCTGCCTTTGTGCCCCATGCCTGGCCAAAACCATCCCCAGCCCCTCTCTGCAGCAGTGTCACTCAGTGTCCCCACCCCGGCACCTTGGAGAGCATCTGTCCCACTGTTGTGAGGAGAGGAACAGAAATTTGGGTTTGTTTTGGAGTCCTCTGTCAGCCTCATGCACTGCAGACCCAAAACACATCCCAAAGTCCTTAGGGACAGGATGCCTGGCCACAGTGAGCACTGAGACATCACCCACCTCATCTTTCCCTCCCTTTGTTCAAGGGGGGAGATGCAGCACAAGTCATAAAATGTCTTTGCTAAACCCTTTGCAGTTATTTCCAAGAATCACTGAAGGTGCTTTTGCTGGTGGGCCTGCTCAGTCTTGTGAGATGTTTTTGTGGAGGAATAACTTACACATCTTACACCATCTGGAAAAGGAAATCAGGTAGGTTTAGATGCAGAGGAGGCTGAAAATGATCCAGGGGATCTGAATGTAGACTCAGGATTAACAGATCCTGGCACTGATGGCAATGGAACGAAGACATTACTCAGATCCTGGTTTGCAGTTTGATCTGTAGACTTATCCACACTGAAGTGCTCTTATGACCTCCAAAATCTTAAAGTGTTCACTGTCAAAAGAGTTTGTGAAATTATTCCATCTGTGGTTGGGATGATTCCAGGCAAGCAAGCACTATAATCACACATTTGAAAGTTATTCTGATTCATGATTTTTGCATTCTTGAGCTATTTTAGATGTCTCTTTTTGAATCTTTTTCATTGTGGAGTGATGCTGTGCACAGCATATGAATTGTGTGGTGCATGAAATGGTGTGAGGGAAGCCAGGGCTCTATTCCCAGTGGTGCTGTTGTCACCTTGAACAAAGAACTTTTCCTTATGTCCCTTCACACAAGTTTCCCTTGAAAATTTGACCTGAAAATTGTCTAGAGCTTTGATACTGCTGTAATTAGGAATGATTTTCAAGGTTCTGGTGCACCAGCTCAGCAAATAATGCTTTACTCTATGAATACTGGGGACTTCTTTATCCTGACTTCTATGTTCTGAAAAATTTATTTGTTGGCCAGATTTGTTTAAGATATGCAGCATCAGCTTTGGTTTTGGCAATGATATAACAGGTAGGATATGGTGTGTTTCCAACTATAGAATTAACTTGGGTTTGACTGATTATTTTCCATAGCTGGAAGATTTTTTTTCCTATGGTCAGGCACAAATTTTTCCAGCTTACAGGATAAATTATTATTGTAAATATGTTGTAATTGGATTAAATCACATTGATGCTTTCTAATGCACTTTTGCATAGGGCAGTAGAGGAGGAATGAAGTCCATTGAAACATTTATTCTAATAATACACAAATGCTTTTTTCCTTCTTGAAATCTTACACATTTAGGACAAATTATTGCAAATATCCTCTTCTTTCACAAAACAATTATACCAAGACTGTCAAAATAATAATAATAATAATAATAATAAAGAAATCTGTTCCACCAAAACCAGTCTATCCTTATAAAAATTTGGGCTTGAGAAGACACTTTTTCAGAGAAATAAATACCCTGAGAGGTAGGGTTTTCTATTGTGATTTATACTCAAGTTGCCCATAGCCAATCACGGAATGTGTGAACTTTAATTTTCCTTTTGAGCAATAAGAACATGTGAGCAGGTCCAATCAAAATGAGATTCTGTGAAAGAGTGATTGTATTGTCAGCAGTGAGACTTGCACCAGAAATAGTCTCCAAAAGATCATGGTTTTCTCATGGTTTGCAAAACTTAAAGTCTTCAAGAAGCAGACTGAAGACAAATAAACAACCAGAAATGTAAATATCAGGATAGAAAGGCAGAACCACAACTGATCCAGATCTATTTAAACTTAATTGATTTTTTTTCCCGAGCTGAGGATGTGGACCACTAAATTTAACATCCATTAGTGGTGTATTTAAACAAAACTAAATAAAACTTGTAAACATGATTGTAGTTTCTAAAATTTCAGACCCCTCAGCATTTTCTTATTTTTATGCATTTGATGCACCTCTGTTTTATTAATGCCCTTCCTGTGGTGTTTTAACACACTTCAGGGTACTGCTGAAGGGGAAGGCAGCTGCCTTTTGAAAGAATTTTTAAAAATCTGAACAGATTTAAGGCTTCACAAGGCTGCCTAAAACTACAAACAGAATTTCTGTTGCAAAGCTCGAAGTTTCAGATTTCTCAGCTATATTATGAAATTTTTAACACTTAAATGATTTGCTGGCAGCAAAGGTTAAAAAGAACTATTTCTCTGGATCAGCCTAAGAGTTGAAGGACAGTCTTTGTGCTGTTCCTCAGAACATCTGGCACTTCCATAGCCAACAAATTGGACTGAATGGTAGCATTATAATTTTCCATTACAGTTGAATCACAGTTTTGAAACTTATCCATAAATTTAGCTATCAAATCCATACTCAGGCACACAGACAAGGGTGACCTGATGCTCAGGACAGGAACAGATGACTGGAGGCCAGATTTGGTTTACATATACTGCACAATTTATGAGTTTTGATTAGCATTGTGATCTATCTTAATCAATCAGTACTTAGGGTATGTGGGGGTTAATCATAAATCTGAAGTTTAACCAGGGGGGTGGGTTACAATTCTTCCAAAGCAGTCTCAGAGGGGAATATCAGAAAAAAGGGTCTGGATGCAACCTATGAAAAAGCTGAATTTTCTAATCTCTAGCAAGAGACTTTGCAGACTGAAAAATCTGCAGAAGAGAAAAGAAACTGTTAGATGTAAGTTTGTTAGCTTAAGGAATGGCAAGAGTGAAAAGGGAGCAGAATGTATGGTGATTATGGATACATTGAAAAGAAATAAAACGGAATTATTTGGTAGTTGGAAGGGTAATTAAGGTATAGGGCCATCCAAGGATGAAGGAATTATGTGCAGAAAAAACTGACTGGAAAAGAAACCATGCACAGTACAAAGAAACCTAAGCTACTAAGATAAGTTTTCTCCAAGTGTAAGGGATAGGATTGGAAAAAAAAATTGAGGCAGATCACTAAAAGATGATTTGATTTCATTCCCACTGTATCCATGGATTTTTTGTACTGTGTGTAGCAATGACAAGATTTTTGCAACCTCTGCAGTCCTTGAATGAGTTTGTGTCAGATATTTTGTACTTGCAAACAGGAGAGCTGTAAACCCAGACTGCCAGCAGAGCTGCTTGTTTGAGGAAAAAAATAAGTTTAAATATCAGGATGGATCTGGGGCTCAGCAGAGGTTCTGAAGCTCCTCGCAGATGGGTTTTCAGTTACAGCTTCCAAATCCCTCCAAAGCTCAAGATTTGTGTTCATTGTGAGCCAGGAGGATGGAGAGAGTGCTGTAGGATCTTAAAGACAAGGAGCTCGAGGATGAGCTTCAGCTCCACGAGGTGCATTTGGCTGTGTAACCCATCAGAAAGTTCCAGGCAACAGCTCAGACGTGAGTATGAGGGCAAGAATAGTAACAGTAAAGAGAATTTCTCTGTAACATTTGGCTTCTATATTTTTTCCCCACTAACTAATAAATTATTTGTAGTTCTCCAGGTCATGAGTTAATCAGATGTTGTCAAATGACTTGACATTTGACACAGTTCTGAGATAGGTTTGTGCAAAATAAATAGAAATTCTTTAGGTGACACCTGGCAGATGTTGTGCATTATGAAAGAGCCCAAAGCTGAGGCATGGGGTTGGCTCAGCAGAGTTCCATGAGCTGTCCTGGTTTCTTCAGACTCATTATACATTTCAGACCATAATTCAGTGGCAGATTTACCTTCACCATTGCAGAAATATTTTTCTTTGTATGAACTTTTATATAATTAATATGAAGCTTAATAATTCTAATTTGTGAAACCTATAAAAACTTATAATCCAGCCCTGTATGTATTTTACTTCTGTGCTACTATGCTTCTTTACCAAGAATGTGTTTTGATTTAGGAAATTCTATACAAAATTTATATAAAAACAATGAGTACATATTCATGCACGATAGGGAAACAACTAAAATTATAAACATGATATTGTCATTTATTGCAGGTTCTTATGGGCTTTTCCATTTCCCTCTTTTCTCCTTTTTCTCTGGGTGGGAATTCTTTGTAAGCACTTCTCTACTCAGAGAAGTTGACAAACACGGCAAAATAAATTCCCTGAATAAATTCCTACTTGAATTCTGATGCATTAATAACTTTATTTTGGAGTAGTTCTCTCAAAACTACGTTGCTTTGCTTGTGAGAATTTGCCCATGGGGGTGAGAAATTCTGATCTAGTTGAAGCAATTTTGGCAGTGCATCTCCTTTGGAGTCAATGTGCATGAAGTACCTGCTTTGTAGCAGCTGCTGTGGGACACAGCAGTGGCCAGGACAGGGGCTTTCAAGGCAGAAGCTTTTGGAAGCTGAACACCAAATAATTTTTGTGCTTGGGCTTGTTTTGTGCAGTGAGGAGCTAAACATTGGCAGCAGTCGCCACCAGAACTTTTATAGACTGGAAACCTTGTCCCAAAACTAAAAAAACCCTCAAATTTCTACTTTTTCAAGGCTTTTTTTTTTTTTTTAAATTATCTAGCTGCCTACCTTGTTGTAATATCTATCTTTCTCATTAATATAAAATTTTCAATGCCTTGACCTGCAGCAGCTATTATTTTAAACCCTAAATATCCTGATTTTTCAGTGCACATTAATTTCTCACTTATCATGGCAAAATCACAGCAGGTAAAGCCTAAATGAGAAAGAGACTCCAAAATACCATTGGGGAATATTCTACTGAATTCTGAGTAAGTCTTAATTTTCAACTTGTTTAATAATAGTTTGGCTTCTTTTTGCATACTTAAATAGCATTTTGTTGATAAACATATTTGATGACTTGTTTCCTGTTAACCTCTTGTAGAAGGTTCTTCATTCATCCATTATTCATTATTCAGAGTCAAATTATAAGCGTGTTTTTAATGAAATTTCATTCATTTTCTGGAATTATAAAATCAGGTTTGCTTATGATTATGTGGTGCTTTCCTAGGGAAAAAGGAAAAAAAAAGGCATTTTTTTTCCTGATTTCTTTGTATTTAGAAAAATTTCTTATAAAGAAAGAGTTCATCAAAACTTCAATCTGGACACTTCTCATGGTGAAATTCTGGTTGTCCACTCAGTCCTTGAGGGAAGCCTGGAGATGGATCAGGGTTTGCAGACTCCCAGGTCTGGAATTTGCAGTGCTGAGCAGGTTTTTCTCTGCTGCCTCGCATGGTGTGAAGCTTTTTGCTCAAAATAAACAAAGCCTGGCTGAAGCACTGCTGGGGTGATCTCCCAGGAAATGATTCCCATGTTCAGGGCATGTGACAATCAGGTCCCTGCTTTCCAATTGTTTCTCACTAATTGCCTCTCTCACGCACACTGCTGTTCCCAGCTCTCAATTTGTCTCTCCCTTTTGTGCTAATTTGCTATTTTCCTGCCTGTTGCTGCCCTGCAGAAAGCAGAGCAGGCTGTTCACAGGCTGCAAACCCAAATGTTGTGTTCAGCAGGGGCTGCCTGTGCTGCCTCTCAGCATCTTTATCTGCAGAGCACATCCCGGACAAGGGTGCTGCTGCCACTGCCTGCCGTGGTATTAATGCTGCTCTAATTAGGCCCATCAGTTGTAATTAGCACACTGTCATGTAACAATCTCATAAAATACCTTGTGTAGGAAAATTGGTCTGGCTCTAATGCTAATTAGTTTGCTAGGCTCTCTACCTTATAAATGGGAATTGATTGCTTCTCTTCAACCCCTCCTTCTTTCCTATTCAATAATTCTCCCATAAACTCTGTACTCTCCTTTTTTTTTTTTTTTTTTTCCCCTCACATGACTTTTTTTTGTTGTCCCTGTGTCTCTCTCCATTAATTCTGGCCATAACTCCATCTCTAGTATAACCTGAATAGAACAGGGTTTTATCACTTGTCAGAGAGAGCCTTCCTCAGTGAATTTTATTTTTTCTCTCAGGAATTTGCCAGATCAGAGGCCTGAAATGCTCAGGACTGTTTCAGAACCAAAGCTGACAGGGTTAGGCCCAGGTCAACCCACTTGTAAATCAAAGGCAGTAAGGAGCTAAGGCTGTACCTTGAATTGAAGATTTATAAAGACAGCAGCATTAACATTACAAAAGAAGTATTTTATTGGATCTCACATGGGATTTGTTTACTGCTAGTAAACTGCAGAAGAGTGAAATAACGAGATTAATAAATGGGAGAGTGAGCAACAAGATAAATCAACTACTCCTCAGTGCTCTTAAAAGCTCCTTGAAATTGGGATTAATTTGGTTAATTGTGAACACAGCAATGATGCCTAGAAAAGTGTGAAAATTTTGGCTATGTAAATTTAAAATGTTGTT
This sequence comes from Toxostoma redivivum, assembly GCA_013397375.1. NCBI lineage: Eukaryota > Metazoa > Chordata > Aves > Passeriformes > Mimidae > Toxostoma > Toxostoma redivivum. The sequence goes on along the minus strand of VXBI01002036.1, from coordinate 87,846 downwards.
CTGGTTCAGTTATGCTTTCAGGTTTTTAATAGAAAGGAAATTAAGAGGCAGAGACAAAAGTGAAATTTTGCTGCTGAAATTTTGTTCACTTTTGTTCTTCCTTGTAAACAGGTATTCTATGAATAGAACCTATTTGAGATATTTGAAAGAAAAATGCAACAAAATTAAACTACAAATAAGAATAACTATCTTAAAATCTCGGAAAGATTAAATGAAAATTTTATTTTTTCATTTGCCTTTATCTTTTTGTTGACATAATGGCTAAAGCTGGTATGGGATTAGGTGCATATGTAGGTATTATAAGTACCAATGGATCTGGAATTGAGGCAAGCAATCTTCTGTACCTGTTGGTTTTCTGTTGATGCTTTGCTGTCTCCAGGCACTTTGCTTCTTTCCTCCACTCTGGGAATGGTGTTTGGGACTCAACAGTGATATTTGACAATGACACAGCAGGTACATGCTCAGGAGTGCAGGGAAAATGTCTTTGCAGTGTCCCAGGCTTGTATTCATCATTCTTTGCCTGTGTTTAAGAACAGTGTGGCCATCATGCAGCCAGTGCTTGCAAAGCCAAACCTCTTAAGCTTGGCTGTACCTGCACTTCTCTAAATCAGTCTGCAGAGCACCTTTTTAGTGCATTAGACATGCACACATCACAATCCATCTCTTTTGCTGGCCAGCTCAGTATTTGTTTCTGCTGCTGCAGTACAGATGATGGGAACGAAGCAGGAGAAGGATCTCTGGTTATTGAGTGATCAGTCATTGTCCATTTTTGCACATAGTGGCATTTGTCATGTTCAAAGGTGAAGTTTTCCTCCTACTTCTTGATGGAATAAAAATCTAAAGGCTGGTATAATTTGATGAATGTATCTGTGTCAAAGAAATGCTCAGAGACATTATGTAGGATGTCAAATTATATTTTTATGCAATTTATTACTTTTGGGAATAGATGCTTTCTTAGTCTTGAACTAATTCTCATTTCATTAGAAGAACTTTTTTTTCTTTTTGACTTGTGGTTACCTGCTAAGAAAGGTTGCTTATGCTTTAAGCTCTATGAAGGTAATGTCAAGTGTCAGTATGTGTGAATAAGTCTTTCCTAGCTTCCTGAAACATTTCCATCTATTTAAAAATAAGGAATTCTAGTTTATTTTACTGGAGATACTTATAAAATGTAGTCTCAATGGCAGCTGAAAAGAAAGGAGCCATTTGAACTTGGTTAAAATATATTTTTATAATTTCTAGTAAATTGGGCCCTGAAATTATTTCTTTGTTAATTCCTATCTGATCAGCATCATGCTTCTTTCCTTGTTGCAGTAACATTGTTGAAACAGCAATTAGGATTATTCCTTGCTAGTGTGGTATGTCCAAACCAGTTTTTGACTTTGGTAACATCAATATCTTGGTTTCCCTTCCATCAGGACCCATCTTAGTTTCCTGCAAGACCTCAGGAGTGGTGATCAATTCCCAGCACTCTCTTTCTCTGGATATTCCAGTCCCTTAAAGGGAGGTGCTGAAAATACTTTGGTTTACTTCAGTCTGCAAATGAAGCAATGACACTAAGGATGAGAAATAGTTGTAAAAGGGGAAGGCCAGCATGAGAATCTCCTTATTCAGTTCAGTTTACAACTTACCTGGTTTGTCCTGCAGGAAAAGCTTCACTTGTCTAACCACAGGCTGACAGAAATCTCTGAGCAATGGAAAATATGCCAGAATAGACACATAAATGAAACTTCTCAGCACTTACCTACAGCTTCTAATATTAAACTTGCCTCTATTTTGACATTGATGAAGTCTTGGTCCCTTTAAAAAGCCTTTTAATATAGGTAAAACCTATAAACTCTTTAAAAAAAAAAAAACCTTTTAAACCTTTGAATATAGAAAAAATGAAAGTCATCTCACTGTTCTTGTAGATCTCAGACCATGGCTTCAGAGATGGTTTTTTACCCAGGTGCTAGAGGAGATAAATTCATGCATTTGCCCATCCTGAACCCTTTTGCTCAGGGTGTTGCTGTATCCTCTCCACCATCTGCCACATTTCATCCCAAAGCTGTCCCAGCACTGTGAGCAATAACTCAGAGAGGTCAGGGTTTGCCAAGTGCTGCTAAGCACAACCCTTCTATCTATGTGGAAAAAAAAGCAGGATTAAAGTCAGGCCCCACTCTGAGGGAACTGACAGGAAATTTTGATTTTGACTACAGGATATCATTAAAAATATTTTCCCTGCTGTGCCATATGAGGCTTAATTAAATATTTGTTCAAATAGCCTGAGTTTCCCCAAATGAAAGGATTTAGTATGAATATATTAGTATAATTTGGATACCTGAGCCTCTGAAATCTTCCAGTTATCAGGAGTAAAAAAAAGAATTGGAATTTTGGGAGTGTTAAGGCATTTTAAGGGGCCTGTCCTCAGGTCACTAGAGCATTCCTGGACTACACAGGAATTGCCATAAATCTGTGGTCTCTGCTGCTGTCCCTTATTTCTCTACTGTGGTGAACCCAGGCTAACATTTGGACAACTTCAGAATTCTGGTTTGGAAATCTGTGTCATGGAGGCATCTCCCATCACAAGGGGAAGAATTCTCTTCTCTTAATGGTCCTGTGCTCCACATGATTTTCCAGAAGGATTTTCTTTGTGTGATCCTGCTCTGTCCCTAACAAAGGAGTTTTCCCAGATACACTGGGGTACCTGTGGGTTCCATGTAGTGTAGGATAGAAGTCATGGATTTAAGTCACCTCTCACTCAAAAAGAGAAAAGACAGAAAGCACTGAAAGAAGAAAAGGGTAGTCTACAGACACATTAAAAAATATGTATCTGTTCACACACTTCTAAAAAATAAAAGTGGACCAGGAGGAGGCGGGAATTTTATATATTTTTTTTTTATTTTTAAATGGAAGAATACTGTTCTACTATTCTGAATTTTAAGGTGTTCAAAGTGTGTGAGGCTTTTGGTTGGTGATTCAACATCTTAATTTGCATAAGGGTGTGATTTTTTACAATTATTTTATTTGAAAACATGTGTCATAGCAAAACAAATTGATATCCCCATTGAAATACTGTACCCTTTTGTCTGGGTTTTCTTCTCTAAAATATCTTATCCACCCTTTTAATGCAGAGAATGAGATCATGATGAAGTGAAACGGAGATTTTATCGATCCTAAAGCATGTTTGCTTGGGACACGGCAGAATAAAAAGAGAAGAAAAAAACTTGGGCTAATGTTCAATAACAAAGCTGATGTTGCTACCAAGATGTGGTGAGTGACTCTGAATATTTATCTGAGATCGAGGAGGATGCTCAATTCTCCTAGCTTGAAAATAACCTGTGAGTGCTATGTGCCAGAAGTTCTTTTAGCTCCAGAGTGACTGCTTACAGTGTTTGCTGTGTGCACTCTCCAAAATCTATCTGATCTTTGTATCTAATGTACACAGCAAAAATTCCACTGCCAGCTGGCAAAAAATGAGTGCAATGTCATTAGAGGGTCACATTTAGAGTTATGATATAGCTGTGGACTGTGGCTTTATCAGAGCATGAAGGGGTTTGTACAGAACCTTCAACATCAGAACTGCTGAGAGCAAATGAATTTTCTGCCTTTGTGATGTCTGGCTGGGCCATTGCTGAGGTCATAATTCTACCAGTCAATAAGATATTTATAATTTTTGAGACCAAACATGGAGTAGAGCAGAGCAGTCCCACATTTGGGGATACACAAATGCTGGGGGAAAAGGGGCAGAGCCTCTTCCATGCCTGGAGCTTGTGTCCTGCCCAGGTCTGAATCCATCAGCAGGGACACTGAATGTGCCCAAGAGAGGCAAACAAATGGCAATTTTATAAAAGAAAGAGGAGACAAAAAAAAATTGGTTCACAACCAGCATCTCAACAAATGGGAACAAGCTGACTACTTCATTTTGGAGAAAAGTCTGTGGCTGTTTCCCCAGCTGCAGGGGGGAGCTGAGGGTCTCAAATGCAGGAGAGCAGCTTATAGAATGTACAGAAGAAAGGGGCAAATGGGATTGAATTGCTGCTTTGGAAAGAGCCAAACATTTCTGTTGTTCTGCAGCAGGGAGGCCAGGGAGCAGGCACAGTGCTCTGCCCTGCTGCTGCTTCTGTTTCATCTCTTCTTCCAAGAAGGAAGGATTGCTGTTAGGAGCAGTACTGGAGAGAAAACGATGCCTTGGGTTTTAGCTTTTATATTTTTCAGATTCTCTGCTGCTTGGTGTGTAACTCTGAAACTTCATATTAGGTGTTAGTGAGTTCTCTTCACTGGGTAGTTAGACAAAACAATCCCTTCCCAGCTAGAGAATCAAGGACACCCAGTACCCAAAAAGTGTAAACAGCAAAGGGAAGGGGACAAGCCATGGGGCTGAGACTTCATGGCCTGGGGCTGTGGTTGGACAATTGACCCCAACATGCGGATGAACCAAAACTTATAAAAGTGTAAGAACTCGTGACCAGGATCCATCTTGGATTTAACTTGGGTGTAGCCCCAGCCAGGTTCCTGCACTGCCCAAGGTGTATCCTTTCAATAAATACCTGTTTTATCCCTTTTGCTCTGGCTAGTCTCTGTTCCAGGCCAGCCTTTCCAGGCATCAGTATCAGTAGCTGCTGTAGCTGACACATAAATTGTGTTTTCTTTTTCTTTCCAGTTCTGATTCAGCCTGAGCTGGGTTAGAGGTGGTGCTGGAAAAGGCCTTGAGAAAAGGAGAGGGGAAACTTTGGAGGCAAAGTTTCTTGCTGGGAAGTGACCTGCAGGCTTTTTTGGGAAGTTGTGCTGTACAGATGGCCTTTTCCATCTGAAATCACCTGCTGTGGAGGCAAGGACCTGCAGACACACTCTGTAGCTCCCAGCTCATGCCTGAAATCAGCTTATCTCTTTCCATGGTTTCCCAGAGCATGGAAATTTACATTCAGTAAGTTTAGAAAGACACTGATTTAATGAGAGGGCAAATCTTAGGTTGTAACTCTATGTTGCAGAATTTTTTTTCCCATGGTTTTAGAGCAAGTTGTTTTCTTCCCCTGGCAGCATATTCTGGTCTCTAGGAAATAGAGTGACCTCTGTCAACTGAGTTAATTTCTCATGGGCTGTCCTGCTGAATATATATAAGAAAGGATCTTTGGTCAGAACAAAAGAGATCCTGCCTAAAAGTGTTTTTTCAGGCTTTTTTTTTTTTTTTTTTAAGTGAGCCTGGTTTAAAACAGGTTGTAACAGAGAAACTCAGGGGGTAAAAAAGTGCTGAACAGAGACAGCAATGAGTAGCCAGGGCAAATGAGTCTTAATTTAACCTAATTAAGGCTTAAAACTAGTCCTTTCACAATAGCTCCTATGTCATGAAATATCAGTCTCAAAGGTCCCATTTTTGAACAGCTGAAATTGTTCTAGTGTAACCATGGGGGTTAGTACAGGCAATTACATTGCTCCATAAAGTTGAGGAATTGTCTTTTGAAGAGGTCATTCAGATCTTCTTGAGTGACAAGTGCCATCAAAGAGCTTTTTTCACTCCAGCATGGGATCCACTAAACCCAGGTGATGGCAGTGTCCTGGGCATGGCAAACAGGCCCCTGGCAGGTTCTGGAATTTTGACCACAAACTGACTGAAGATGTTTTCTCCCCGGAGTCCTGCCTGTCCAGCAGCCTCCATGAACATGAAACTCAGCCAGTGAACAGCAGAGATTTCACTGTTTTACAGCTCAGTGGACCTCAGACCAGCAGCCATCTCTTAGCACGTTCAAAATTCTCCCCAGGTCTCTAATGATACCAAGAAAGTGAGCAGAGTGGCATCTCCTCCATGCTTGCATAATTAACTCTTATTCAGCGTGCTCTTTGAGCATTCATTTCCCTTTCCTGCTTTCCATTTTGGGTTTATTCAGTTCCAACTTTTATTTAATCAGTTACACTAATCCTTGGAGGTTTTTCTTTTTACATCAAGGTAGTCTTACATTGAAACTGACTTTCATTGAATTTTGTTGAATGTTAAAAGTAAAGATTACTAAGATCTTAGTATAACTATTACTTTAGCTAAAAATTTACTTATCACTTTTGCCATTATAGTTAAGGCATGGGTGTGTAACCAGTAGTTAACTGGATTTAAGTAGATAAAGATAAGTAGATACTGTACATTTGTCTTTGGGTAAACCCCCCAAAGATCCATGTATTTTTGTAGTTCTTCCCCAATAAATATCACACAGATAAATTTAAATGTTTATATGCAGGCCTTCTGACTGCCATAAGTCCCAAAAATGATAAATGCCCAAGGTACTGGCATCAAAATGCCAAAGTTATAAAGGACATTATTCTTATGAAAGCATGTTTGGAAGAACAGATTAAATTGTTTCCCCGTGTATATAATTGGAAAAAGAGTCTGCATCTATTATTACTTTCAAATAACATCTTTTTCTTCCTATTTCTTGGATGATCTGCTAGTTTTGCTGCCTAGGAAGATAGAACATTAAAAGCAGTTCTGTTATCTATGAGAGCAGTTATTTCTGAGTTTACATTTTCTTTAGGCCAATGCCAGGATGTGAGATGTGTACAAAACCACACCTGTGTACTGGAATTTACCTGGCTAAAGAGAAATATAGGAGAAGAGAGAGCACCTAAACTAAAATGTGTATGACTGAGGTTCACATTCCTTTCAGCTGCTTTGCTTTATTTCTGCCTCTGTTTCTTCCCCTCCCCAGCATTAGATTTATGAGCCATTGTAAGCTTTTCTGACTGCTGCTGAAAAGGATTCATGGCTGCTGGTGCTCGCAGCATCCAACAAATCACTCATTTCACAACGCTCGTTCCTTTCATCAGATGGGAATTCTTCATTTTTTGCACGCCCCTCGCATTTCATTACAGTAATTTGAAGGGTTTTGCATACCAGTCTCAAGAGGAGAAAAAATATTTTATTTGTTGTTGGTTTGAAATGTGGATTTCATCAGCTCTGGCCCTCCTTTTTTTTTGTCACCACAGCATGAAAAATAGTGAAAGGCATCTGCACATTAAACTGAAGGCTAATTTACAGGTTCTGTTTTTTTGGAATAGTTGATTTTTGCCTTGAGAAGGACAGTCTTAACTGACCTGATGATTTCCCTTGAGGCTCTGTTTTCTCTGCTTCTGTGATTGAATGGCTATTCATTGGGGGAAATGCATTTTGATACTTCTGATCAGATGTTTTGCATTCAGCAATTTTGGTTTTTTATTGATAATCTTTGCAGTTTAGCCAAATGTCATCTGTTTTGTTTCATGGTGAAGACTGTAGGATGTAAGCTCTGGGTGTTGGAGGCATTGGGGTTTCCACAGTGCCAGGTGACAAATAGATGCATTTAAATACTACTTATGGATACAAAATTGTGCTTTTCTTTGAGAAAACAGGGCAGACATTCTATTTATCCCTTGGGCTTCTCTCTGTCTAGATTTGGGAAGACCACAGCCCTTCCTGTGTCTCCTTATATGGGGAGATGGGAGACCCCTAAAGAGATACACATTCTGGAATATTCCTCACTATTTAATACTCCTCCTGCTCTCTAAGTTAAAAACCAGATAACATTAATTTGCATTTTTATTTGAAGCAGACACACAAAATTTTTTCTCTCAGCCTCTTGGGTGTGAACTCAATTGCTCAGCTTGGTTATTCCTTCTCTGGGACAATGACACCTCCAACAGTGGATGAAAGACCAGCCTAGAGCAATTTCTCATCCCCACCAATGGCCTGGGGAGATGATAAAAGAAATTCATCATCTCTCTCCCCTGACAGCTCCATTTCTCCCAGTCAACAGAAATAATTGCTACACCCCTGTTTTCTTCCAACCACCCGTGGTAAAACTTAGATCAGGTGTTTGTTGTGTCTCTGCTCCTGACCTTCTGTTTGAAACCATCCCTGGAGGTGCCAGATTTTTGAGTTGCAGCTGCAATCCTTGTGGTTGTTAGTCTGGGAGCGTAGCAGAGTGTGAGAGGTCATCCATCTCAGCCCCCACTGCAGCAGGTGGTTTTCTGCCATGTACCCTTTGGACACAGGGGCTTTGTGGAACTCTTTTTAAAAGAGAGTTTCTTGAGTTTCAGGAGTTTCATTTCTACTGACAGACTTCTGTGTCTCACCGTGAGATATCCCTTGGTGCTGATCTTGTGGGGTTTTTCCTTGCTTTTATTTTATATAATTGATCTTAATTCATGGTGACCCTTTGCTTTTTCAGTGCTTTACTGGTAAACAGGTGTCTTATGACCCAAATTATTATAAGCCAGTTCTCTTTATTTTCAGTTTTCTCCTAAATTGCCTTTTAAAACCCTTTTTAATTGCACACTGGGCTTATATTTAATTTTTTTTCTTACCTTCTTCAGGTCTCCTGTCCAGAAGTCCTACCCCTGCTCCACCAGCAGCACTGGGGTGCCCAGTGAGTGCTCCCTAAGCATCTGAGTTGTGTGGGGCAGGAAGTTCCTACTTCTCTTTCTCTGCTTAATTCCAAATTTATCTGAAATTTGTTCTCTGCTAATGTCCTGGATCATATTTATTTTAGCAAATCTACTTTACCAGTGCTCTGTATTTTCTTTTTTATTTTTCCACATTTACCTTCTAATCAGGCATATCAATATATTCTACAAGTAATACCTTTTTTAGGATCCATTCAATATATTATTGATATTGATACTGCAGTAAGACAAAAGAAAGAGAGGAGGAAAAGGACTACCTGTCTTAGATGTGATACTGCTAATTTCATTCATATGCATGAGAGAAATGACCTTGTGAAGGTTTTTATTTGGGGCTGGGTGATGGCTTGACACTAAATGAGCCAGTAAGGAATCTTTCTTTCAGTGACTCTCTAAAAGCCCCATTAATTCTACTTTTAGAGACAGAAATTTCTAAATCTTCCAGGCCATATGTTTAGCTTACGACCTCATTTATTATCAGACAACAGGTCTATTTAATATTCTTTTACTGTGTAGTACATATGTGAAAACTGCTACTGCTGGAGAGGTGAGATGGTATTATATGCCAACAGAGCTTCATTTTTATAGGAATTCTCTAAGTACTCTGCGGTGACCAGTGCACAAGGAAGTTTGGACTTAAAATCATGTATTGATGAAGAATAAGGAAAAGCTTTTCCTCCACATGCAGATCTACCAGGAGGAAATTTATTTTTTCTTGGTGGACACAGTTATATTATATTGTCATTAAGAAACTGCTGAATCAGACATTTCTGACATTTTTGCAACTTGATTAAGCTTATGCCATAATTAAAGAAATCTGCCACTTTTTTTGCAGATATTACACTAATGTTTCTAAGACATGTGTCCCCAATCTGTTGCTGAATCACATTCATGTACAAATGTAAGTCCCAGGTGTGCTGCTACACTGGTGTTTTTAATTGCATTTTATTTACTGTGCTCCAGAATTATCATTTTGCTCTCATCAACACTTATGGTTAATTGAATACACAAAAACTAAATTCATTAAGATCATAGAACTAAGTGTGGGGCTTGTTCCATGCCTTCATTTTTACAGTGCTTAAAACCTTTAGGTTAAACATTTGTTGCATGAGTTCTGAGTGTATCTTCTGGAGCAAACTGTGTTTCTCTTTTGCCTTGAAAGGTATTTCATTTCTCTCAAGATCAGGTCATGAGATCTCTGTGCCTGACAAGGAGAAAATTAAGACAATGGTATTTACAATTAGAGTGTGAAGTTCATAGCAGGTGACATAGGAAGGAAGTGTGGAAAAGGAATCCTGCCCCTTTGCTTGTGTTTGGAGGGTAAGATAAATGTAGTTTGCCAGCTGTGAGGGGTCCCCTTGAAACCAGTGATGCTACTTAAGGTAGAAACCACCAGAACAAGCAGAAAATGATGCAAAATTTCCTAGCTGAAACACTGGTAAAAGTGAGATGGGGTACACCAAAAATCAATGCTCATATGCCAGTGTTATAGTACAAAATATTTCAAATTATTCTGATTTGCTTTCATGCCTGGAACGTTGACTTGTGAGTGGAGCTGACTTAAACTCTGTTGCATACAAGAGGTTCCAATTCCCCAGTTATTTGTGAGATGCTTGGTTGCAGTTGTCCTTGCTGGACTAGTGGCTACTTAAAGATGTTGGATTTCTCTGCTGATTCCAATCTAGGTGTTTGAAAGGCAGCAAGCTGGGGGTTATGCACAGCAGTGGGTACTTGAGAGTCTGTGGCCATTCATGCTTTTGGATGTCCTGGAAAATAATTCAGTGACTGACAGGTCTGGAGCGATGGCAATGTGTGTGAGCAGTCAGCTGGGGAAAAAGAGAGCCTGGTTACAGGAATTATAAATGAGAACAACTGTTTGACTTGAGGTGAACAAAATGAGCTGAAAATACAGCCCAGGAATAAATGATCAGAAATAAAGGCAGCCAGTTTGGACTTGATAGTTTTGTCTTAAGTAAACACTCATAAGCTCGTGCTCCCAAAGGAGAAAAAATAATACAAAAGTGAAATCTAAACCAAGAGAGTCACCCATCTATCCTGGATGGATCTCAGAATGCTGTAGCTGCCTGGGAATGGGAAAAGAAAAAAGGAGCCACAGGGGAGGTTTGGTATCTTGGCTGCTGAGGGCAGAACAGAGCTGGCAGCTCTCTGGGTACAAGAGATGAGGGTTCTGCTGCACACAGAGAGAATGAACCTCACAAAGACACGGGCCTGTAGATAAGAGGGAGAGCTGCCAGGATGAAAGAAAGTAGCTATTTGGCTGTGGTACAGGCTTTCTTTTGATTGCCACTGAAGAACACCCCCTGACTGGAACACAAGTCCTTTCTGTGCCATCACCACACCTCTTGCTGGGCTGAATGCTATCCTCACCTGCCAGCTGTGCTGCAAGGGACCAGTGCCATGTCCTTTATGCAAGCCTGCCCAGTGCCCAGTTTGGCTTTAAGAGGGAAACTACTTTGTCTTTGGCAGGTTCTGAACAAGGTTTCACAGCCCTTGGACAAATTGAATGTTATTTGAAACCGTGCATTCATCTGCTGCCTGCTGTTCCTCATCTCTGTTCCTCTTGTGATTATTGAAGTCCTTCTTATAAACTCCTTCCCAGTGCCATAACTTGCACTTTCTTGCCTGTGGTTTGTTCCTGGATCAGACTGGAGCCCTTGAATACCTGTAGTTATGTTTTACAAAAGCTGCAGTTCAGCTACAAGAGCTGTAACTGATGAAGTCCCTCACAATGAACTTCTTAGAAAATATTTTAATCCAATTTCACTGGATTAGCAGTGTGTATACAAAGCAGCAGGTGATCTACTGGCTGTAATGGAGTATTTCTTTCCTGTTGCTCAGGTTCACAGGGACATTCTGAGGTTCCTTTCAACCTGATTTATCTTTTAGTCCTGAGTTTTATAATCATACTTCCATATAGGACATCCTCCTCAGCTGGGTGTCACTGGAAAGGAGAAGCAGGCAGGAGAAGAGAGAAGCAGGAACGTTTTTTAAATTCTGATGGCTTCAAGTCAACCTTCCTCAAGATATCTCATCTTCCTAAAAGCAGTACTGCTTGTACTGAATTAGAAACTCATTAACACATCAGCCGCATTAAAAAACAAACCCAAACAGCTCAGGAATAAATTATTCTTTGGGGCATCTCCCAGCAAGTCAAGAAACTCCCATAACTCATCCTAGTGACAGGCATTGTTGACCTTGTTTAGCAAATATAAACTGATTTTACCCAAGCACTTTGCCAAAGAGCTTACCAAATAACCTGCAATAACGTCTCTCTAGATTTAAATATGACAAAAAAAAGTTGTACAAATGCTACAAAAGCCTGACAGCAAAACCAATATAAAGCCTTTGAATAATTGCTTCTGTGCTAGGTCTTTGTTCTCTTAAAAAGTGTTGGACACTTTTTAAGCACCCATAGTCTTGTCCAGGAGGACAACAGGAGCACAAAAGCTGAGCACAAACCAAGCCCCTGCAGGAGTGCAGAGCAGGGAAAGATCATTAAAACAGCTTGAGCATTTGTCCTGCCTTCTTTTAGGAGGCACAAAGGCAGTTCATTCATCTGGGCTGCTGGTGCACACCAGCAGAGAGAAAGGGTAACAGCATAATCTGTCAGGGTGCTGGCTTGGCAGGCTGCAGGTGCAAACACAGCCCACTGCCAAGTCCTGACTCAGCCCACATTTCAGACTTCAGCCTCTGCCTCTGGCAGCAAAATGAAGGATCCTGTGCAAGGATGTTTGCAAAGGGCCAAATGCTGTGCCAAGAGCATCTCTGGTATGTCCGTCATTACAGCTCCTGGGTGGTAGGGAACAAATATTGTGTGGGGAATGTTGAAAGGAATAGAGACACCTCTATAAATAACAGCTTGGTTTTTAAAACTGGTTCTCCCTCCATCAAAAAACCCCACCCACCAACAAACCCCACAAAAACCCCTCAAAAAACCAAAAAGCAAAACAAACTGAACAAGAAAGCAAAACAGAAGGAACAAGCAAAAAAACCTGAGAAACTTCCTGAACAGATTGTAGTCGCCTGAGGCAAGAATTTAGGAGGTCTTGCCTTGCTTGGACCAGAGGATAAGTGAGGGAAGGGATTGAGGTAGTTTCAGACATGCATCTCTGTTTGGGCAGGTGATGTGGATGAAATTTTAAAGCCTATGTTGCTGCAATTCCCTGGTAACTTGCCCTAGGAGTTTGATGCTGGTTTTGGTGGTTGATATTTGTGCTTTGACTATAGTCTGTTGTGCCATCTTGTGTCTTTAGGAGCCCCAGAGTCATGAGACAGCACAGCCAGAGGAGTCTTTGCTTTAACAGAATTACCCAGAAATTGCTTTGGGGTTTTCTGCCCTGACAGTTTTGACTTTGTAAAGTGGATCCAGTGCAGGACCCTGTTATTCTGAGACCAGACAGCTGAGCTTGGCTATTGATGTTATATTAATATGACAAACTATTTCATATTGGTTTTGTTATTTCTGGCACAACAAATGATTGCTGGAACATTACTGTAAAAATTTAATTTCAGTGAGTAGTCTCTTGTTCATTTTCCCTGTCTCAATGGCTGTGAAAAGCTGGAATCAATCCATCAACCTTTTATCAAAATCTAACCCCCAAAAAATTAAATATAAAGTTGTTCCTGGATACAAAGGTGTTCACACACTCCACCCCCAGGCCTTGGTGTTACTTGGTGTTAACTGCATTAACATATCAACAATAATTCATTCTCCCCTCAGTCAAGGTGAAGAGCCTGTCTGGATTTTAAACACCAGTCACTCTCCTGAAGAAATCAGACACCTCATTCCAGACTGACCAGGACAAAGGGCATTAAAACCTTCCTGTTCCATTTATCTTGCTATTACTTTGTTTATTTAGCATTCATTTGGCTTTTTTGTAGTTCAGGAGAACTGGATCTGTGGAAACAGGGAGGGGAGAGCAGGCTGAGGTTTCAAGCACTGACTGGAGTTAAGTGGGAAAAGTAGGAATGGTTATTGAGCTCATCTGGGATGTTAGAGGGAATTGGGGAGAGGACAGCTCTGGTTGTGGTTTCAGGAGAGTGACCCAGGCACTGGGCTGATGGATTGATGAGGAGCAGAGATGTGGAGGGATTTGAGAGCAAACAACAAAAAATTAACCATCTAAATATCTTATAAAAATCTGTTCTCAGTCTCCTGCATGGAGAATGAAGGTGACAGGGCCTGTGTGGAAATACTGTAAGGATACCTCTCTGTCCTCAGGAAAAATGTTGGATGCTGTCACAGCAGGAAGCAGTGCAGGAGTGAAACCTTCCCCGGGATGTCACCTCCTGTTCTCCTTCCAGACAGTCAATGCCTGTTGATCCACTTCTCCTGGCACCCTGCTTTAATGATCCCTGGAGCAGGAGAAGAGCAGCCAGATGGCTTGTAGTAACTTGAGTTTCAGCACAGAATTGAAAAAGAGATTTTTATTTTTTTTTTTCCCTAGATAATGCTTTGAGCCCTATTTTATACAGCCTAAGAAAAACTTTGGAAGCTACCAGGCAGTTGAAAAGCAATGAAAGAGCATCTTGAGAGAGGTCAGCACAGGAGGTGCCTGGAGGACAGTCCCTTGCAGCTGCCCCTGGAGAAGCCTCAGCATAGGAAGCAGATGGCTCAGCTCTGCCAACACCCCAAAGTCTCCTGAAACACCAGATTATTGAGGCAATGAGGTGCTGGCTAGATAACTACATCTGAGATGCTCATGGGCATGGCTCTCTTCCAGCTCTACAAGACAAAATAGAATTTTATTCCTTGAAAGAAAATTTTGTAGTGGAAGTGTGTGAAAATGGGGGCTGCAACGTAGATGAATGTTTGCTAATAGCAGTGGAATATTGGATTTGGGAATGTAGGAGAGCTTTTCTAGCTTTAAAGACCCATAGTATTTGTAAAATTACTTTATTAAAAAAATCAGTGGGTGTTATGCAGGGACTCTGCTAAATATGAATAATTTAAAGCAGTGAATAATTAAAACCTGTCTGGGAAGAGTTATATAGGTAATTTAAATTTCAGGTATGCACAGAAGAAAATGTGAACACCGAACAATTTGGGATTGCATATTAGATTTGCATTGTTCAAGTGAGTCCTGATCTGAGCCATGAGCACTGCACTGTGTGCCACCACAAGCTGCAAATCCCAAAGCTGTATGAAAATGTGCATTACTCCTGCACTTAATGGACTTTCTCTTCAAAGAAGATGAAGTGACTTTGAAATGGGAACTGCAAGTACATTCCAGCTCCTGGGAAAACCACTCTGCCTTGCTTTTGATGTAAAGGTCATTGCAAATTGGGAAGTTTAATTCATGTGCTGCATGTTTTGTGCCACCAGTCATGGTCCCTAGCTGATAAATAAGAAGAAAAGTGAATTTGTTCTTGAAGAGAGGGAGTGAAGAGTATAAAATTGGCCAGGTGCTTCTCATGGGGGGGCTTAACCACACCTTTGGTTGCAGTGAACTTTTTTTATCTATTTTGCAGCAGATATATTTCTAAGCTACTCATTATTCAGTACAAAGAATGACAAATAACATATTCAGTGAGGGATCAACGGGATGACACTGGAAAAGAGGTGCAAAGAGACACTGGATGCAGGATTGCCATTTCTGGGTTGATGGATCCCCTAAAAGAATAAGCTGCTAAATTTGGATGTAGTGACTCAAGAAATAAAATTATTCCTGCCCACATGAAGTGAATGAACTTGATTTGTTTCTGCACCTCAAGCATAACAATACCTGGTTTTGCATTAAAAAGTCAGAAACAAATGAAATTCCTGTAAAAGATCCATGTTTGCAAATCATCAACTGAAGCAAAAGGTGGAAGAGAGAGAGGGACGTGATAAAGAAAATAATTTTCAGAAATTTCCACTGCACATTAGCAAGATATTTGCTTTCAGGAGCTCTAGTCCTGCATACAGGATTGTTTTGGTAAGGAGAGTATCCAGCAAGTGGCTACAATATCTATATGCCAGACATGAGTAAATGTATCTGTAATACACAGAAGCATGCATGAGTGAGAGGGTGTGTGATGAGAAAAAGTAAGAATTTACTTGTGTAAAGTGTTTAGCTATGAAATATACTTTTACTTGAAAACGGGTTAAGAGGAGGTTGGTTTGGTGGTGGATGGATTTTTAAAAAGATATATTTTTATTTTTTTTATTTTAGTGGTAGCAGTTTTCTTCTAACAACAAAATCCTCCAGTTCAGGGCAGAACACTCCTGTCTGAATTTAGAAACTCATCAACTCCATCATGTTGGTTACAAGTAGTGCTGCTTTGGGATTTATTTTTTGGCTATAGCTCACTTATATTTACCCTACAGGAGTACTTTCACTGAGGTGTGCCCCTTTATGTTTCAGTTGTGGAAATCAAAAGATTTTCAGGAGTTTATGTGCCACTGCCCTGCCTTTCCTCTTCTTGTCTCAAAACCAGGGAAGGAATGGGGAGTTCCTCTGTGTCTTGCATAGAACTGTGCATGGCTGAGGGAGAAGCTGAGTCAGTGCTGAGAGATGCAGCAAAAACAACTAACACACAAAGAGAAAGAATAATTAATAATTTACGCCCTACTTTCTAATTTGTTTATTAAATATATGTCCTTCCATGTGTATTTCCCTTTTGGAACAACTCAGAATTGTAGGAGGACTCACACAGTTGTGTCTTCCTAAAGCAGTGTCAATGTTTCTGGATTTACCTGTCCAAAATAACAGGGCAGGGTTGTAAAAGAAAAAGGTTCTGAATGGAATTTTGAACAAAAGTTGAAGGGAATGTTCTGGAGAAATATGATTCACGTTTAGGTATCTTGCCTCTTTGTTTTATATTGAATTAAAAAACAGGTTTCAGAAGAAACTAGATTGAAAAAAAAATTGCATTTGTAGTGATACTGCCTATTTTAACCATAAAAAGATCTATAAAACATTCACTTTTATTCTTCACATGAGATACTGCAGCCCCCTAGACTCCATTCAGTATGCAGCACAAATCAAATTTCTAGACAATGGGCTCTGTGTTCCTATTTCTCCTATAATGCAGTGATTCATTTTCCATTAATTTTCACACAGATTATACTTCCTTGAATATTAACAAGAACAGAGTTAGAATCAAAACCTAATCCAGAACTTGCAGCAAATAAAAATGACTAGCTTTTTGTCTTAGTGCCATTGATCTTTTGAGTCAATAGCTCTCTGGCAGAATAAATTCCAGGTGAATTCAGGCACCTACAGCAGGTGCAGCTCTGCTCTTGGTGTTCACATTGGCAGTGACTCATCTGAACCTCTTTGGGCAGGGCAATTAGGCTCTAATTTAGGGTGACACAACAGGCTCAGAAAAGCCAATTTCTTCCTGGTGGCAATGGTGGCAGCCCCAAACCCTCAGGCAGAGGCAGTCATTGCAGACTGCTCCTGGGCCAGGTGATGGGTACAGCCCTGCTGCCACCACAGCAAAGCCCTGAGAGCCTCTGTGTGCCCAGGGAGGGATCTGAATGTCTCTGCCTGGACCATTCACCTGACTGAGAGCAATGGTTTAGCCTTCTGAGCAGGTAAAGATGACACACACACAAAAACCCAACACACCAAAATAATTAAGTTTATTTGCTTTACATGTTATTGCTTCTGTAACAAGAATAAGACTGGAAAACATATTACGTATCACAGTAAAATAGACATAGTAAAATTCCCCAGGTGATAAATGTATTTTTTGTTTCCTTAGGGTTCAAAAAATCTTCCAGATAAGACATTTTCCCTCAGGAAACGAAAATATTTTTCTTTTAAGCCAAACTTCAAACCTTTTCACTCGGGAAGTCAAACTCCTTTCCAGTTATAAGACTCCTGTCCAAGCCCTGTTATGCCAGGACACATTAGAATATCACTTCCCCATATGTGAGCACTAGAACTTTCTGCTCACACCCCTGCTTACTCAATTCCTTATCTATGAGTAACTAGATATTTTATTTTGATAGTGATCAATAACCCTTCATTGCTTTAATGTAATTTTAAACCAACCATGAGAGGCAAAAATGCACTGCTTAAATTCCAAGCATATCAGTCGAGCTCCTTCCCACAAGAAAAATGAGTTCTGGTAGTTAGCAGAGCAGGTGCTCCTGTGCAGCTGTGTTTCTGCAGGGTTTGTAGGCAGGAGAGGGATGTGTATTAGATATAAATATATTTATTCCATAGCAAATTGAAGCTGCTGCTGGGATCTGTTTGTAGTGGTAAAGGTGTGTGCTTTATTATGGTGCCCAATGTTGTTTCAAGTATCGTGGCTGATGCTGTGCATCAGAAAAGCCTGGATGATTTGTTATGCCAATTTTTAAAAAAGAACATGATTCATTCAACCAGAGAAAACTGGAATTTTCTATTGTTTGTAGCTGGAAAGGGCACACTAAAATTACAGGTTAGTTCCATTCTGTGTCCTGGCAAAAGTGTAGGTTCAGGTTCTCACATAAAAAGAGAGGAACTGAACTGATTTCTCTACTGTTCTAAATCATGATATTAATGATCTAAGGACAAGAATGTCACTAGAAATTGTGTTTGCAGGGATAGAAAAATAAATTGAAAACTCTACTTTGGTACCTAAAGCAAGAAACTCCTGCAGCTGAGGTGGACAGTGCTGGTGAATTCTTTATAAATTTGATCAGGGGATGAGGAAGTGTAAATGGCACAAACAGATCAAAGAGAATTTCCCTAAGTTTTGGGAGCTGCTACGTGAACATGAACTAATAAAAACTAACATGAACATGCCTACCAGTAGAACTTAAATTTAAAAAGGGCTGAGCAAGACCAAGAAAATGTACTTAGGCATCAAGGTCACTTTCATTTGAGAAGTGTTCCACGTTTGCCTGGGCACTGGGGAAATAAGAGCAGCCAGTGGAGAGGGAAAATAAAGAAGGGCTTGCAAGCCCAGGTGGGCAGGCACCCAATGGCAGAGATGGTGTTTGCCAATAATGCAATGCGAAGCCTGTATCACACTGAAGCAAGGCTGAGATTATTGGCATTTGGAATGCATTCATCACCATATCCATCTGGGGGAAGGCAGCATCAATAGTCCTTGCCCTTGCTTGATTTAGAGTCTTCTCTGGTGGCTGGAGCTTGGCTGCTGAGTTACTGCTCTCTCCTCTGCCTGAATTCCAGCCTGTTGCAGCTCAGTTATAAGATTCTGAGCAGTCTCCCCAACTTTATGAGTACCTTGCCTCAATACTGAAAGAAAAAAAAAAAAGTCTCTTTGCAACATGCTATATTGTACAACTCCACAGCTGAACGTTCCTCTTGTTTTGTTTGGATTTGGCACTGTTCATCAAAATGTAGCTGCTCGTTTTTTGCTGCTTAGATTTGATCACACGTTGTTCTGAATTTTTTATTTTCATTTATTGAAAGATGACAGTACAGGAAAAGTTTCATACTTTTTCTTTTTTTTTTTTTTTTTGTCAAGATACACAGACCTGGAGGAATTAATTTCTTTTCTCATATAAGAAAGCTGTCTGCTACCTTGTATCTTTGCCGTGCAGTGGATTTCACTCCCAGTTTCTAGCCCAGAGGACAAGCAAAGTTGAAAGTTTGGACCATTATGCATGCTGCTATTGTGCTTTTTAAAATTAAGCTGAAGTCTTGAAAACAGGTGGAAGTAACAAGCACATTGATTTAATTTGTGTCTCTAAGTTGCTCAGGCTATGTTGAAAATCCTCAGGAATTTCTTCTGTGTTACTGCAGGTCTGGGAGGGACTCTGAGGGCAATTTTCAGTGCCTTTCCCAGGTCCCCAGCACCTGCTGCTTTCCAGATTTTAACAGAAATTTCTGTTTGCAGGTCCCCTGCTGTCAGGCATCATGAGCTGTGCTCACCAAGCTGTGCCCAACACCAAACATGTTTAAATTTTGTTATGCATCTGTTGTCTGATATCAAAAGATAAAAACCCTTGCAGCAGTGTTAAAATGGAAAGATTAAAAAAGTAGTTCTTGGGAGCTCCCAGGTGCATCCATAGTTATGGGCTATGGGCACACCCAGTATCGGATTTTTTAAATTTTTCTAAGTTTAACATATTATAATATCTATCAAACATTGTCCAATTAGAAGAGCAGTTAATTAGGTAATTTTTCCCCCAGATACTGTCCCACTGGAGTTGGTCCAGGGCTTCTTTGCAACAATTCTTGTTGTTTCTCCTCAGATTAGAAAACAAAACATTCTTCCTGTAGGTCCTCTTCTTGAAAATAAGATTAAATGGTATTTCAGGAAGGTGTTAAAAGATTAGCTTATTACTAAAAACTAAGAGAAAGGATAGGAAAAATACCAGGAGCTGTATAACCACATATTAATAGTCTACAAAGCCATGAAAAAGGTGTAAAAGCTGAAATCTTTAGGCATCACATCCAATTGCTGTGCACAAGGCAAGAGGTGGGGGCCAGGCTTGTAGTGTCCAGGGGGTGAACAGCTTCTGAAGGGGTGTGTGCAGCTCCTGTGCTCCCTGGAGTCCCCCAGCAGCTCCTGGGAAGCCTCTCCTTGCCCTGAGAGATGCCTGTGCTGGCCCCAGGCTGAGCAAACCTGCAGGTGAGGCCCTCCTGCTGCACCTGCCCACCCATCACAAGAGCAAGGGGTGCAAGAACAGCAATCCTGTGTGCAAGAACAGCAATCCTTGCTTCTCTGTGCTCCCCTGAACATCTGCTCCAGCCTTTCTAGCACAGCATGGAGCAGCAGCATCCTGGCTTTGGGCCTTCTCTGGCTCCCACAGCATCAGGAGTCCCAGGCATCCATGTGCTCCCTCTGGAGAGCAAACCCACTGCAGGTGTGACGCTCACATCATCACAGCTGCACATCTGGGCAGGTACAGGTACCTCCTGTACAGGGATTTATTGCCCTATGGAGGATCCAGCTGGCCTAATCACTCTGGGCTTTGTGATTCATGTGCAGAATAGTAGCTGGTGGCAGCCAGAAAAGAAACATCCCAAGCTTTGAGCAAATTTCCATTAAAATAAGTCTTTTTGTATTATGACATTTATTTCATGAAACATTAACTTCATTTTCTGCAGACTGTTTTAACATTTTGAGTTAAAGGTTTTCTCTCACTTTTGCATTACTAGATAACTATAATAATGCAGGGCATATCATAAAGTTTGCAGAGAGCTGTACATCTGAAACTGTTGCGTTCAAAAATAGAAATGAAACAAAGTCCAAAGAGAAAACTGTCAGTGAAAATTGGTAGCAATTGGATATGTATGTAAATTACAAAAACTAATCTACCAAGATTCATAGGGCAAATAACTCCAGCTACTATTACTTGGCACCAAATAAAAACATTTCATTGAAAGTGCAGCTTCTAGAGAAATTAACTGATAAACATAAATTGAACATAAATGGCTGCAGGCAAACTGGAGCAGCAAACAGAAAAGGGACAGGGAAAAAAAAATGTTGTTTGTATACATGTGTGTGCCTGTGTACAGAGTGTTGCACTCATGTAAACATCTGAGAGTGTCAGACATGGAGGGGATGGTCAAGGACCCCCAGCCCAAAAAGTTTCCCAGGTGGAAAACCCTCAGTCAGTCTCCCCAGGAGTGGAGGCACTCCCTGGCTGCAGGTGGGGAAGTGTGTGCAGAACAGGGGCATGCTGACCATGGTCAGTGATAAAAGGGATGGAAGGATAAAGTCAGGCTCTGAATTTCATGCCTTGCTGACTGATAAATTTAATACATCAGGCTATTGTATAAGAACTTATGTAAAGTCTCACCCAAAACCTGACATAATATTTAGTAATTTAAATATGAAATTACTCCATTATTCCCAATAGCAAGGATGAAAACTGAGGTTATACCTTATCCCTCCTCCCCTTCCATTCTTGTCTCAGAGTCCCACCTAGGTACGTCTTTCAATTAATTCCTTTCCCTAAAGACACCCATTAATGAACACCAAACCCACACATCCATTAGTGAACACCAAAAACCCCTATAAAGCCATGTAGATACATATGTACAGACAAACTCCCCTCTTCCTTCCAGGCACAGAAATACCTTAAATCCTTCTCTGCACTTTCCTAGGAACCACACTCCAGATGTGGTATTTAAGAGTGACTGTGGCTAATGTTTATTAGACTTGAACTGTATTGTGGGTAATTGTCCAGTAATAACCTTTGGTAAATTATATGAAGCCTTTACTTTACTTAACAGGGAACACAGGCTCCCCAAACTCTAATATTATCATCATTCAAGATAATGAGCAACACAAACCATTCTATTACCAATCTAAAAGCAATAAATGTCAAAGTAAAGAACTATGCAATATTCTGGCCTGGAAGAACAAAGGACAAAAGTAATGATAATGCCTTTTTATATTTGCAGTCTATTATATCATGCATAACAAATGACCCTGTAATTGTAGACAGTGTTATTTTAACAGGTTGTAAAGGGAAAACGGTGGGAATGGAAAGGGAGTGTTTTGAACGTTGCCCCGAAAAATGCTGTAGGGCTGGTAAATTGGAATGCCTGATGATTTATTTGAATTTTATCCTGGCAACCCGTGCTGGATGATCCTGAAGCTGTTTTGTTTATCATCTGGTGCAATGTGACACCTGATCCTTGCTTGCAGCACTGGTGGCTTCACCAGTGACTTGGTGACAGCCCAGCCCTCCTCTGACACAAGCATAAGCAGGAGCAACAATACCACTTCAAACACAGGTGATTGATTAGTGGGAATTGCTAATTTGGGCATTTACAGACCATTCAGAGGTCACACAGCATTTGGGCTTTCATTCATTATGAGTTGCTACAAATAAGAGATTTTCTTTCTCTGCTGCTCCACATGTGGTGCTTATACTTCAGGTGCTCCTGGGTTTGTAGAGTGACTTCATTTTGGGCTATCCTGGTTTAATTTTCTTTTGTAAACAAAAGCAGAAGCTAGTAAGCTATTTGATCAGCATTCAGAGCAATTTTTTAAAAGTTGAGGGGGGGAACAAAATCGCTGGAAACTCGGGAAGCCAATGGCTTGGCTGCCCCTGTGTAAAAGTAGGATAATTCTGACTTTCACCTTACATTCATTGCCTATTTTGAGAAAAGCATTTTAATCAAAAAATGCTGTCTCTTAGCTCACACACACTTCATGCCAGTGTGACTGCAAAGCAAGCCATTCACTAAAAGAAATATTTCAATGGCTCTACTCTCTGTGGCTGGAAGAACTCATTCATGAAGCTTTGATGAAGGCAATTAGCACACGTGGCAATTATGCTTTAGATCTCATTCACCAATATGCACAGCCAAATTCTGATAGCAGGAACCCAGGTCTGAAATAAATTCATCCATCCTGCTCTTCCTACACTTGTGGACATGAGTAGGATTTAGCTGAAAGGGGAAAAGTTGAGAGTTCTTGCTGCAGAAATGAAGCGTTTGCTGCTTTTTATGGGGCTTCTATGACTTCTTTGGGCAAGATGTAAAATATGATGTTAAACTGAACTCACCTTGCTTGTATTTCCCTTATTAAGCTGGTTTAACAAGTTGCTTTTGTCATATGATTACTGTTCATAAGGTCACATTACCACCTCAAAAATGCATCTGCAGTGTTTGTCAGAGAGAAAACAGACCCCCAGAACGAAGCTGTAAAATTTAGGTTATTTGTACTGCTGCTTAAGAGAAGTGATAGAAAAAACCCAAGCAGCAAGCAGTTATGTTACATAAATTTCTTTTTTCAAGGAAAACAAATGATGAAACTTCTCAATATTTGCATTTTCCCCATCAGCATACATCCCAAACCTGTCAATGAGTGGCAGGGGGTGGCAGTGCCTGTCACATCTCTGCTTTTGGAAGAGATCAGAACCCTGATGGCACAGCCATACTGCAGTCTCCATAGCAGATCTCAGACAAGATGTTCCCCAGGACAGTTTTTTTATATCACCATTTTTCAGGTAAGTTTCATGATGATCATCACAGCTTGTGTTGTGCTTTATTTTTGCTCCTTCCTCCCCATATCTAAATGTGTGTTATGCATTTATCTCCACGTTCATCTGTTTCTGTTTGTCTGTGATTTTATGTGGTAGCATCTGTGAGTGTGGTTTTGTATAATAACATGAATAGAAGTGAAATCAACAGTTGGGTTTAAGGGCTGTGTTCAGCAAGAAGAGGAGTTTGGGATAATTCTAACTATGGATTAACTGCTACATAGCTGGTTTGTGAAGAAGGATTTGGTTAAGGAATTCTTCTAGATAGCAGGATTGTTGTCCTCTTTTCCTGGGATACTGCAGGAAAGAAACTTAGCTCCTTTCAGTCTGGAGAAACAACAACTCATCATATATTCAACAGAATTGCATTTTAGCTCACTGTCTCCCCATCCCAAATGGCATTTGGTTGCTTATCAGATTTTGTCAAGTTCAGAAACAGCTCAGGAAAGAACATATGTGAATCCACCCTCAGAGAAAAGTGTAAATGTTAATGCTGCCACTGAGCTGGGAGCAAGATAAGTGACAATGTCCAAGATAGTCAGGAGAAAATAATAATTAGAGAAATTGTTATGGAATTATGTATTTATTGAGTTTTAATTCCCAAACTGAGTGGGAGGCCACGGGAATGTTCCAAGTATCAGCCTGAAGGCAGAATTGTAACCACAAAGGCTTATTACAAATTGATTATTACAAATTGGCATGGTGGGGAGATTGAGATCTGCCTAAACAGGTTTGGATGCAGGCTGGCATCAACACCTACCAAATCCAGCACCTGGGGGCCCAGCATATTCTGTGATATGTTCAGTGCTCCTCCACCAGCAATGCAAGAGCTGAAAAGTTGAAGAAGACTTGAAATGAATTGAAGAAAGCCCAGACAAAGTTCCCAATGAGCTGCTCTGCCTCTCTTATCCTCAGGCAAATGGCAATGCACTTTAATGGAGAGTATTTTTAATGGCATGTTGCACATTCATGGAGGGTTCTGAGGCATTTTCTGCACCTTGGAGATGGAGAACACGTGTTAGAAGGGATTTACATGGAATGATAGTGCAGGGTCTTTTGGGGCTTCCACAGTTTCAAATAATCTTGTCACATATTCTCTGGAAGGAAGTGCTAATTAAAAGTATAAAAGAGCATATGTGGTATTTGTGAAGCTGCTATCCAGAGCTGGATTGCTGCATCTGTTCTGCCTTGCAATTAGTCATAGTTAAATCAGAAAATAAGATATCTGAGCTCTGCACTTCTAAAACTGAAAATCCCTCCCCCACAAAAAGCAGGCACAGTGTACCTGTAATGCAGTAAAAAAGTAAAATATCAGCCCATAAGCAGAATGTAGGAGTTCTTTGTATTCAAGTGTTACTAAAATTTATTACAAGAAATTATTAAAAAAAATATATTATTAGTGGAAAACCACTATTAATATTAGGAAAAAAGTAGTCTGAAATAAAGGGGATTTTTCTGTGTTGCTTTTGTGACTTGTGGCCCATCTTACACCTTAACTTAGAACTTATGACTTAATATAACTTAACCTATAACTTATGGTGGTACAATGATTTTCCATGGCATCCAGAATCAGCACTCTCCACTAATCTACCCACAGAAGCCACAGGAGTAGAGAGGAGAAAAATCAACATTGGTACAGCATTTTCTTAATGGCTGTTCACAGTTTTGAAATATGAAAGGACAGTAATTCTGATTATTTTTTTTTAATTTTAGCCCTTTAGTTGCTCTATATTTACTGTGGGTTTGACAATTCTTGGCGCTTATTTTTGCTTGTAGGATTCCCTCTTTGTGAATTTTCTCTTTTAATTATGAAAAAAGTTATTTTCTAAATCAGGAAGACAATTCTACCACAGATAGGGCCTATCCTTAAGGAAAACAGGTGACCTTCCCAGAAAGTGTCTGAATTTCCCATTTTCAGTACATTTTATTATTAGGCAGTCTTCCAATTTCATGTGTATAAAATACAGTTTTAGAACTCCTAAACAAATAGACGGGAAAGTACCTATGCAATAGTGTTTTTTATTAATTGTGTAATTTAGCATTAAATATACCAGATATTATCTTCTTTTTTGGCTGTTATTAGAGGCTTGAGGGATGCTCTTCATCAATAATGTTCCAGGGCCTCGTACTTATAATTAGAGCTGGGTGAATTATTCATCCCAGACAATATTTATCATAGATTTGTGCTCTCAGTTTCGTGGAAAATCATCACTTGTTTTTATGCTTACTGGTTGGGACAGCCTGCTGCTTTCCAAGGGCTCTCAATTTCAGAGTTACAAGGTCCACCTATGAATTTGGTATCCCAAGTATTTTGTTTTTTCTCAGAGATGATGGGGGATGCACTGAAGAGTTATTCCTCATTATCTGCCTGGTAACTGCAGAAGCAAAGGAGAGGTTTCTGAAGGTGTGACCTTTGTCTGGAGGGAAATATCTCATTTCAGAGTAGCTCCCAACAAATTGATTTGTCATTCATACACAGTTGTGGTTCACTGGTGCTCTTTTGAAGCCTCATGAATATTATTCACTGTGGTCTGGGCACCTCCTTTTGAGGTCAGCCAAGCTTTTTTTGGCTTTGGCTTCCAGAGTGTGTGTAAACTCATCTGATCTGAGGTGTTAATATGGTCTGGCAGCCTGCCTGCTGAATCCCTTGGGGTGGGAAACTGTGGCTTTCCCTGGATCCACTCACTTGTGCACACAGTTGAGTGCAGGCTGCAGCATCATTTATCCCATGATTTATCCCTGCAGGTCAGCTCTGCTCCCCTCTGCCACTTCTTCCTCCCCACTGGGATGGGGTGCAGAGCTGCAAGGGTAAAAGGGAGAAAATTCCTGAGCTGGGATCAGAACAGTCTAATAGGGAAAGAAAAGGAAGGAATTCCTTCATCTCTTCCCATGGGCAGGCAGGTTCAGCATCCCCAGGGGAGCAGAGCTCCCTCACATGGAATGCTGCCTTGGCATCAAAAATGCCGAGCTCTGCACATCATCTCTTCCTTCTTCCTCCAGGTTTTGTTGCTCAGCATCACCCCAGAAGGTTCTGGGACATCCCTGTGGTGGTGTGGGGTCAGCTGTCCTGGCAGGATGGTGTGGGAAGCAGAAAAAGCCTCGTTGTAGTGTGAGCAATAACTCAAACCCCCCTGTGTTACCAGCACAGGGATAACCAAAAATCCAAATTGTAGCCCCATACAAATTACCAGGAAGGGAAAACATCCTGCTCTCGTTGCTGTTCTGCTCAGTCATCTCATCTCTAACCCTGTGGTGCAGTTCAGGTGGTTGGTCGTTGTCTTTCCTCCTTTTTTTTGGTGTGGAGGAGTTTCTGGGGATTGATTCCATGGTGCCTGCAGGAAAGTTACTCCTGTGCTCAAGATGTGAATCTTGAACATTCTCTCAAATAAAAGGAAAATGAGATTTCCTTAGAGAGGAGATAAGAAAGTCCCAGCTTCTGTGTTTGTAGACTTAAATTTACAGAAAGAGTGCAGTGTAGTTCAAACAGTTAAAATACACAGAGTATTGGAAAAAAAATAGAAAGAACCAAGTCTTTAAGAAAATTGCTCTTTGGTGGGTGCTGATTGTGTTCCTGTGATTTGTGAATACATTTTTCTTGGAACTGTCTTCACAGATTATCACAAAGTGGGTCTGAAATGGTTCTTGGTGCTGATAAAATGATAGGGATTTCTCTCTCTCTTTTTTTTTTTTTATATCTTATGTAAAATCCATGTAAATTTGTCAGCTTGTACATCTTTCCTAATCATCCATTTCTTGTATCCAATCTCTCAGTTGCCAACAATAAGCAAGCTAGTCTGACATTTTCGTTTATGTATAATTTTTTTGTTCAAAAATTTGTAGCAATTGTTTTGTTTTAAATATAAAGTTGTCTGGGATTTGTTTGGGTGATTTGATTTTGTATTGTTTTCCTCCTATCTAGCAAAGATGCTAAGTGAAAGGTAAATAGATCCTTAATATAAAAAAAATTAATAAAAAGGAAAATTTATCTGATTATTTACACAACTGCTTTACTCCTGGTAATTTGAGTAAAATGGATAAAATAAATTCTGATTGCAGTAACGAAGGGACAATCACTCTGTGCTTAAAATTTGAGTGGTTTCTGTTTCATACCATCAAAAGGACAACATTAATTGTCATCCACATGATGCACAACATTCATGTTTTCCCAGAAAGTTTATATATTATTTAAGTTTTATTCAAATTCTTAATAACAAAGGTTTTATGACTTGCCTGGTGGAAGCCATAGAGGATGGAGTTGTTGCTAGGTGAATGTTGAGAATCTATTTCCCCAGGAACTATAAAAATGTTGTACCTGAAGGTGATTTTACCTCTGTCTGTGAGCACCTGTGGTTACAGCAATGCCATGTTTGTATTCTCCAGCCAAATCCAGAATTACAGGTTCAGAAAAAGAGTAGGAAGGGAAAGGAATTCTGAGGAAAAGTGAGTGAAATATTTTCTTCCTTTGACAGAGCATATAGTGATATTCAAATACCTGAAATATTAGGGGGAAGAAGTTTTAATCTGCATTTCAATGGAATCGAATCTAATTAATATCCATGGAAATCCCATCTCCTCCCATCTTGCAGAGAGATTCTGATTTCAGTTAATGCCTCTATGTGTGGCTATAATCTAAAAAATAAAGAAAAAACTGGTAATCCCAAAATCACAATTGTCTGTCCTCTGGCTCAGAGTGACTCCCTGCAGGTATTTAAAATGCAAAATATTTCAGCAATTGAGCCTCTGTGAGCAATTACTGCTAAAACTACTGTAATAGGGCAGGACAGCATGTCCCTATTAATGTTATTTAGAGATTTTTGGAGTTTCTGGGTTTTGTTGGTTGGTTGGTTTTTTGTGTTTTTTGGTTTGGTTTGTTTTGTTTTTTTTTCCTTCATTAAAAACATGCCTCAGTGTCTCTACCTGCACTCTGTGAAGTTAAAAAAATTCCCTCATGTGTCAGAATGCAAGTGAAGTCATCTGTCTTCAAAACTTGTTCTCTTCTTCAGATTTCCTTTCTCTCCTTCATCCTAGCTCCTTCCATTGCCTTAAGAAAAAAATCCTCAGAAGTGCTTAGGAAACTGTATTTCCTCAGAAATTACAGGTTTTTCCTTGGTCCTTCTCTCTGTTTTCTTTATTAAACTATTTAAAATAAATAATTTATCTGAAATAAGGAATAAGAAACAGGGAAGATGTGACCTAGTTTCCTTCTTCTCCTTACGAGGTGTTTTCAGTAATTCTTAAGAGGATTTCCTCGAATGTCCTTTCCAATATTATTCTGCTTTCCTTCCCATCATCTCTTTTGTTTTAATATTGATGGAGGAGCTGGGGCTGGGTGAGCTGTGGCTCTGTCACTCCATGGCATCAGAAGGCAGAAATAGAATGTGTGTGTGGGAGGATTAAGGGAGTCTTTGAGAGACAGGAAAATCTGGCTTTTCTGGAAACACAAAAAATTAGATATCACAGAATACTTTAAGAAGGCAGATTGTCTGATCTTCTCACATGCCCTCCTACATCCTTCAGATTTCACTGAAATAATTCTGATTTTTTTTTCTTTTTTTTTTTTAAAGTGGAAATTGAAGTTAGGAACAAAGTTAGTAAAGACTCATTTACATTTAACTAGGTCTAATGATTTCAACCAGCTCTCAGTTAAATACAGGTTAAATCCACCTGACTAAATGAACCTTTGTTCACATGACATTTATATTGGTCCATGGACAGACATTTCATTTGCTTCTCACATGAATTTTAAATATTTTGAAGTGTTTAAGTTATCCTTGAAATACTACATTTTTCATTTGGAGTAGTGGTACCATTTACAATCATTTTGATCATCACTACCTAAACAGCTTTTTATTTCTTTCAAGTTTGTTAAAATCTTAAGAATAGCATCAGTTCCCTTATCCTAATTTAATATAAAAAAGTTATAAAAGGAATTGGAGTTCTAAATCTCTTAGAGTGGTTCATCTTTCACTGTAACAAGTGCAATAATTGACATTTTCAAGTTTGACTGGTGACCTGAGGGGACCCCTCCTTGCAGGGAGTTGTTGGCTTGGGGGATTTGATTTGGGAAGATCCCAGGAATTCTGTAGGCACCCAGCTGCTCTGCAAAGGTAATTCTGGTAGCTGCTGTTAAATTATCGAGAATTATTTCTGACAAAATGGGAATGCTTGGAAGTTGAGTCATAAGTACAAGTTTCTCCTCTGGAGATGATTTTTTCATAATAACAGAGACAAGTTAAGAAATTTAAAAGTAGAATTTTTCTCAAAGTACTTATTTCTTTCCTTTTTTTAGTGCACATTGTAGGAAAAAATCCTAATGGCACTATAGAACATGGATCTGAGGAAAGACAGATTTCACCTTAGCAGAAGGCAGCCAGTATTTCTAATAAAATGTAGAATTTATATTTAATTTAATTTGTCTGTTTTACTGGAGCATTAAAGAAAATACCATTTATTTATTTATCAGCTTAGGCCCTCACCTTGAAAATAATTTGCCTTATCAAGTTTGCTTTCAAATACAATCAAAATGGATGTGATGTAAAGTTTTTGTTCCCCTCCTGAAGCTTCCCCACCATTCAGTGTCTCAACCAGAGAAATTTGTTTCATGTAGCCTCAGTAGTGGCATCAAAAATGAGAAGTGCTGACAAACAGAGCATCTCTACAATGACAAGCTCTGTTTGCAGCCAGCAGCATTTGGGGCTTATTTTTTTCTTTTTTTTTTTCTCCTTTTAAATGCAAGTACTGAAGTTTGCTGTGGTGCTGAGTGAAATCTGAGACATGACATCCGTGTTGGCATTTCTGCTGTGTGAAGAATTTACCTTTAATCCATGGTCTGTGCCAGACCATCACTGGTACACAGCACTGAGGAGAAGTGGATGTAGTAATTAGCAAGGCTTAATTTGGCACTGAGACTTGGTGGCTATTTGAACTTAATAAGCTCAGTTTTTGTTTTGTTTTGTTAAAGAGGAAATTTCTGAGCCTTCCATAAATAAAGCATTGGTGAAAGTGTCAGCTTCTGATCACTGGTGTACAGTGAAACCAGTTTATTTCTCAGCTTCAGTATTCTCTGGAACCTGATTGATTTTATATTGCTTTTCTGCCTGAACATGGCTCCCATCTTCCCAGATGAAAACCTGATACCTTTTCTTCATGGAGCTCTGGACACATGATGAAATTTGAAGAGAAAATGTCATTTTCTGCCTGCTGAAGGTGTGATGAGATGTGCTCGCCAGGCAGGCCTGGGAGCCAGTGCAGGATCAGAGACATCAGTGCTAAACTGCAGTGTAAGAATTGATAAATTCAGAAATCTCATGGATATTTCTTGTTGCAAATATCACCTTGATTGGGTTGGTTTTGCTGTAGAGCAAGAGCAGGTGTGCCTTGAGGGGTTGTGTTATTTTATAGAGAATTGTCCTGTCTCAAGGAAACTGGCAGTGATTGTGGCTTTTAGATGCTTCTCTCTAGAAATTGTTCCAGCATATTTCATCCTTTAAAATGGCAATTAATAATTAATTTTTTTTTTTCAAGTGAAGGACTCACCCAATGGAAGATATAGTAACCTCTGTCCCTGTGTATGAAGTAGTGAGAATTTAGTTCTAGGAGCAATAAAGCCAGGGCTTGTTTGAATTGTAAAAACTCAAGCTGGAAGCTGCAGACTTCATTGTGAGGAAGAGTTCAATAGAAAAAGTTCAGCTCTATCTCATATAAAGTTTGCATTGTCTGCATTACCCCCAATAACCTTGACAGCATTATGATTTTTTTTTTAACCTTCTCTCTATAAAGACCTTAACAATATATAAAATAAACACCAGCAATAGCCTTCACTGCATTTTCCAAAGGGAGTTTTGTTACAAATTTTTGTTTGTGTTTTCTTGAATTCTTGTGTATTTTAAAGCTGTTTTGTGATGTATTTTGGCCTCTGTTGAGTCTCCTATTCACCTCCAAATTGCAGTGGCTGTTCCCACATTTTCCTCATGTCCTGACACAGAGCAGGAACCAGGGTGTCTGTGCAGCCTGGGCAGCCTGTCACCACTTGGAAAAATGCCTCTGGGCTCAGCTGCAGCCTGCTGAGAGCCAAACAGGCTGAGACACCCATCCTGAGACAGAAATCACTGCCTCTCTGAATGGGACATCACAAGAAATTCCTGTATGTATAGTACAGGGGGCATAAATGTAGGTATTCATCAACAAACCTATATATAAATACATTTGAAATGACAGCTGGAAAGTACTTAAAGATGAAATGCAGACAAGCTCTGACCCTGCAGAAGGCCAAGGGCCCTGTGCCAGGAGCTGGAAGGGATCAGCAGCTCAGCCTCTGGCCCATGGGGGTGGCTCTCCCAGCCATGGAGAGATGATGAGCAGAACTTTGGGGAGATGGTTTTGGCTGTGCACTTGGTTTGTTGCAAAGATCTCAGGGTATCAAAAGCCAAAATGAATCCATAGCTCAGTCTATTCTCAGAAACTGAACATAATGTGTCTTTCATAATGTTCTGCTGCTTGGAGCACTCAGCCAGCTCTTCCAAATTCAGTGTGTGCCTCGTCAGTCAACAGTCTCACAGAAATGCAGGGCTCTAGATGAGCCAGGCAGAGCAGAATAATATATATATATACACATATATATATTATTACACAATCATCTGTGAGCTGTTTAGTGCTTATAGGCTTTGTTGATGTCTGATTTTTTTTCTGAGATCTGAGTGGTATTTTATAAAAGTCATATCAGGTCCCTGGACATTATAGCATATAAATATGTAAAAACTGAGCTGATGCTAAAATTATATTAGCCAAATAATTTAGAAAGCCAAAGCTGTGTTTCCATGAAACTCTCTTCTCACAGTGGCAACACCAGGTCTGGTCTATTTGGCAGAAAGAGGAAACTTAAAGAGGAGATGATCAGGAACAGATAACAGCTGGGTAAATATTGTGCTTATCTTGAACTTGGCTTTATGTTTAGAAACAGTATTAATAAACAGAGATGATATCCAATAATTTCAATTATTAAAAAGCAATTAAAATTTTAAAAGTCTGAAAATGTTGGCTACTTTTGTTTGATTCAGTTCTAATAGCATTACACAGCTTGTGGCTTAATCCTGGTTCTTTTAGCTTTTATGTTTTTGTACCCAAAAGAGACCAGTATTTTACCTCATTTTTTCATCAGCAGAAAAGAGAACAGAGAGGAAAAGGAAGGAGTGTTTCTTTCAGAAACTTAGAACTGTGAATCCCTCAAAATGGGACTCTCAGAAGTTGGGAAGGCTCTTGTTGCTAAAACAAACATGTAATTTTAAGCATTGTAATAGCTTTATTCTCATGAGAACTGAATTGATTAATTAAAAAACCCTTATGAATTGAAAGAAGTAGGAGAGGAAACATCTATCTAAAAGAGCCACAGTGACTACAAGGGATGATATTTGGAGTGTTTGTGTGGTTCACATGGTAAGGGAGGGCTGTGAAGGTAGCTTGGAATGTATTTGCTCTTTTAAGACACAGCTAACATAGCAATATAAGTAGAGCTAGACAGGCTGGGTCTAGTTATACTCATTTTTAGCTCAGTCATTTGCATCAAACTGCATTGCAGCACATTCAAACAAAGTGGGAACAAAAGCCACTGAATTTTCTGCATCCCAGCAGAGCAGAAGGAAGCCAGAAACCATCTTTTGTGCCCTACTGGTAGTTCTGAAATCTTTTTCTTGTTCAGATTAGTAGATCTGCTGCTGTTCCAGAACATTTTTTAGTGAGGGGATGGTGGAGGTAGTGAGGGGATGGTGGAGGTGGTGAGGGAGAAAGATGCTTCCATGCAATGCCAGACTAATAATAAAAAAAAAAAAAATCTCATGACAAACATCTCAGTGGTGCTGTTCTCCTGTGGCCCTGCAGCTTTCATGGGCACACACAGGCTGGGCTGGCCTTATCAGCCCTGAGTACATTGGAATTAGGATTTCCTGTGGAATTTGAGCACTCCTCAGCTGCTCTATTCCCCTTTGTTTTCACAAATTCCACAGGGTTTTGTTGCTTGGCTTGGAGAAATTGCTACAAGGGGCTGCAATTGTACAGTGAATTCAGTTTCCCAGGGGTGTCACAGGCAACAATACAACTTGCAGCAGATCTAAACTGCATCTCCAGCATTCCTGGTGATGCACTGAAATTTTTCCACCTTGCACTAGAACCTGTTCTAAGGTAGAATGTGCATGTGGGCATATACACATGCATACCCTTAATCTATCCCTGTTTATTTAAAAATATTTCAACATTAAAATTAGAAAAAAATGCTTCTTAAACCTCTGCCAACATTATACTTCACTATCACGTAGTATTTGCCAAATCAGTTAAAGGATTAATTTATTCCTAATATTTTTAAAGCCTGTTTATGAATTGATTTTCCTCTGGACTAATTAAACAATGATTACCACCAGCAGTGCACCCAGCATGAGGTTTGTTGTTTCTCCTTTAACCACTTGCATTTTGTTTTTTTGTGAAGGGTGTAGAAAGGAAATATTGCAAATGGAGCTAATTTGATGTTTCTAGAAGAGCAGCCTTTTGTAAGATGCTTTAATTACATGGCAGAGCAGCTTCTATAAAGACCTATTTGGCTAAGTAGAGCTCCTTAACTCCAAACAGGGGGAAAAAATTACAAAAAGCCTACTCAAGTGAGTATAACAAGAACAAGGAAGGCAATGTTAACAAGCCCTGGGAGGCAGATCATTAGCTGGAATTCCTACATCAGTAAATGTATCTGCCACACAGCTTCAGCATCTCTGAGGTTCTGTGCAAGCCCCAACCTGGAAATGTGTTTGTGGGGGGTTTTGTGTTGAGTACAGGGCTTTTGCTTTGTTTTCAAGGCAAAAAAGGAAAAAAAAAGCTGCACCTTTTAGTCACGATATTCTTCATGTTTCTTGCAAATGATGTCTTAATTCTATCTCCTTGCATTACTGCAATATTTTTCTGGATCTCTGTTTTTTATCTTTCAAAATATTCAGAGAATAAAGTGAGAGTTGGTGAGGTGATGGAGGAACCTTCAGAAAATTACATTTCTTTTCCATTTAATCTTTTATCCTGTGTGAAGAATGTCAGTGTTGCACAGTAAAACAATATTTGGGTCACAGATTGATTTGTATTTTGTGGAGTTTTGCAAGAGAATTCTCACTGCCAGTGTCTCATGCAAGATGACTGCTGTAAAATTTAACTTTGCAAGCACTGTAGGCACTAAAAAAAATTTTAAGGGATTTTGTTTTTGTTTTTATTTTTAATTTAAGGTGGATTGTTATTTAAGTAAATTTGATCTCAGGCTGCCCCTTGGAAGCAGTAGTTGAGATTCTTATTTAATTTCTTAGCTCTTTTGTTGGCTTTCTCTTTTCTCATCAGCAAACCCAGTACCCTCAAGACAAAGCAGAATGTAAACAAACTCCATTGCATATTCCAAATATTATTTCCCTCTTACCATTTAGATTAGCATTTCTTGTGTGTGTAATTGGAAAAAGTGGTAAAGCATTGGCACAAAGAATTAAATATAAGAGGAAAATCCATGTAGAAGATTCATATATGGAAAGTCTTACACTCTGACATGCACAGCTCTGGGCCTCTGATCAATAAAAATCTCTTTTCAAAGAATCTGAAGTTAACATCTGATCTTATTCCTTAACAGAACACCAAAAGAAGGAAACAAAATGAAGAAATTGCCTCCCAGGTGCTGTTTTGATACCCCACTTGTGAGCATCTCCTTGGTAAGGCCATCCAAATTAGACAGGAATAACACAAATCTGTATGAACTTGATAAATGCTGCAGTTATGTATTGATTTTTTCAGCAGGCCTTTTACACTCTGTTAATGGCTGTGGTTGAAAGAGGCTTAATTCACAATTTCTGCCCAGCTGTAATTCATGTCCCAGCATTTCTTTGGAGCTGATTGACTCTTGCCTGTAATTATGGTTTACATCCTTCTTTTACACCTCTGGTTTAGTAGGTGTCTGCATGATCTGGTTACATGATGCAGGTGAGTACAGCACTGAAAATTCCTCCTTTCCAGAACTGTAAATTCCTCCTTTCCAGCCCTCCAGCTTTGTGTGCCTCACCTGCACTTGGACATTTGCTAAAAGTCTCATCAGGAGGGAATTGCCTCACTCTGCAGGATTTTGCATAAGATGAATCCTGACCTCTGAATTTGCTTGTTGTAGCTCAGATGTAGGAGGAGAAATATGAGAAAGGTAGGAATGTTACATTATTTTTCAAATGATTTCCACTGACTTTAGCATCCTTGAAAATGTTCTGTCCTAAACTGATCATCTGGGCTTTTTCCATAGCAATGGGAGATGACAGAGAAGGCATTCCTCATTCTGGAGGAGTCCTAAATGATAAATATCCACCCTGGATAAATCTTTCTCAGGGAAATATTGGTGGGGAGGAAGTGGATGGGGGCAATAGGAGAAAGAGGAGCAAATGGTTATGGTAGAGTGTCCTTTCACTGATTCTTAGCTGAAGAGGGTCAACAAGAAGAAACTCAGCATATAGGTGCCTTTTAAAAAAGGGTCACTTCCTTGAAACAAGACTGCAGATTTATAAAATGAGAGACATCATTAGTATCTTTAAAAAGATTGGATGAAGAAAATACTGAGAACAAAATCATTTAGAAGCTTAGGTTCAGGGATAGTGGAGAATAAAGGAACACAGTGAAAACTGTAGGAACTTCAGAATTCATTCATCATTCTTTTTTTTTTTTTTACTTTAGAGGATTTTTACTAAGGAAATATGTGCAAAGTATGCAAGTACAGCAGTCAGTGCTCTGTTTGCAGTACCATCACAGCTGTAGTTTTCATGACAGAAATTAATCAAGAGACTGTGTGGAAACTGCAAAGAGCAAGGAAAAATCCATTCAAGACAGAAGAATTCAATGAAATTATAATGCACTGCATAACCTTAGTCGTTAAGGTATTCAAAAATTCATAACCTGTTCTGCTGGAAAAACTTTACAAGGAACAGCAAAGGCTTTGTAACAGTTTGGTGGAGATTTTACCTACTTGGACAGGGTTATAGAAATGGGAATTTCTTTAGTATGCTTGCAGGATCCTTTCACCAAATAAAAGGAACAAGAATACAGTCAGGCTTTCACAAAATTAAGTAATCAGTTGGATAAAGTTTGTTTTATTGCTTAATGTTTTCAATTAGAGTTTGATCATCTGTAGGCTTGAAAATGCTAAGTGAGAGCAAGAGAATCACCAGTTCAAATACTTCACTTAAAATTTTCAAATAGATAAGGAAAACATTCATCATATTTTTATTTTCAAAGGGTTTTTTTAAAAAAAAATGCTACGGTGCCATGTAAATTGGGAAGGACTTTGTCATGTATTGACCTAAGACTGGAACTTCTTTGGGATGCATTGGCAAAAAAATAAATTAATTCCACTTCTAGTGCATTTACCCTATCAAGTTTGAATAGTCTTTTAGGTATGATATTATATTTATTGGGGCATATTTGTACCTGGTGAGTCTGTCTCAACTTTGTAAATGCCACCAAAAGTGTAACAATCCATCTTTTCAACTAAAGGTGAGAACCTAACCAGATACAGCAGGATACCATGGAAAAGGAATATGAGATCAGGGAATGTGTGGGTTACACATCACAGAATGCTGATTACTATATGTGTATATATGTGTGTGTTTGTGTGTGTACTTATTTATTTATACTTAAATATATATATACACACAAACATATAACTTTGTAAATTTTTTGTGCTGTTCATGTGTGTGCGTTTTTCTCGTTGTGGGTCTAACAGCAGCATCCCTTGAGCTGAGTATTTAGCACCTAATTAACAAAAGACTGAATTGCAGCTCTGGCACAATCCTCACCCACCTTGGATGTCTCTAATATGAAAGAGGGTTTGGTAACAAAAAGCACCCTTTGATTTCCATGGAGGGAACATGCAGCTGTCTGAAGTGATAATTCTGCAGAGGAAGCTGATGGTTCCTTGCTGGGCTGTGAGTTCAGTGCCATCCATCTCTGAGCAGGGCTTGGACATGACACCAGAATGCATTGACCCTTCATTCCCACAGTGATTGCTGCAGGAAAAATTGCAGGAGCTTTGATAGGTTTGGCTTGTTGCAGGTTAAAGATCAATGTTCAATGGACACACCAGGCAGGGAGACAAGCTTCTCTTTTATTCCCATTAATTTTAGGAGGGGGCTGTCTGCAAGTGAATTATTTGGCTCATTCAAGGATCTACAACACTGCAGCAGAACTCCTTAAGGAGTGGAGAATTCTGATTCATTTCTGGATTTATTTATTTTCTTTATTTTTTTCCCCTCATACACAATAACTACTTTGCTCATTTTCAACCCTTTGGAAATTAAAAGCTTCTTTTTCTTCACTTTTCTTTTAAAACAATAGCTTCAGTTCCTACACGTGTTTTCTTTTTGTCTCTGCTGTAATTTTTCTTACATTACTATTTCATTAACTCTTTCAGATATATCTTAATCACTTTTTGTTGCTAGCTCAGTTTTGAAAGTGATTCAACATTTGTAGCTCTAGTGAAGTAAAGCACAAATTTCTCCTTAAACACTCTGAAAATGTGTTCCACTATTACTCACAAAGTAGGAGATTGAGTTTTATATTTCTGCTTTTTTTTCCTTTCCAGATTTATATTGATTTGTATTTTTAAGGATAAATTATATGCCTGTGTTTTGAGGGATTTTACTTTACAAAATGGTCTCTCATTTCTAGCTATGTGTAAGATGTAATTGCAAAGTTAGAGAGGTTGGGTTTTTTGGGGTTTTTTAGGTCGGTTTGGTTTTTACAGTTGCTTTTAATGACAGGTAGGAAAAAATGCCTTATGGTCAGTCTGGGAAAAGAGAAGAGCTACATTTTCTGCCATAGTTGATGTGAATTTGGTGATACACAGCACAGTTAGCCAGGAGCAAGGAGTAGAAACTGAGAGAGAAAAATACAAATGAAAGAGAGAAGCTGGGATCTCAAGTAAATTATTTAGCTTTCCTCCAGGCCCCTGAAACAAAGCCCAGTGCCAATGCACAGACACTGCCCTGAAGTCAGTGAAACAAGTTTTGATCTACAATCACCTCAATCATTTGAGAAATAGAGAGCAATAATGTTATTTCATCTGCTTGAAGTCTGCCAGGCTCTTTCCAGCCTGCAGATTTCCACCAAACAGAATTTCACCCTCCAAGGATGATTCAGAGCCCCATAGTACTGGTGCCTTTAGGTTCTAATTATTTGCTTGCTCCCAGATATTTTCTGTGATACCTGTTGTGAACAACTGTGTAGCTGGTGGGATGGAGGATTCTGTCTGCCTAAACATCTCCCAAATTAGCCATCACCTTCACTTTATCTAGGTTTAGGTGTTCTGGAAAGTAAATTATTTGATAATTAGGTAACATTGCCCATCAAAACCCACATTTTTCAAAAACTGAAGTTCTACTCACAGTAGGTGATAGCTTTTGGAAAAGTGCTTTGATGGAAGCAACTTGTTACATTAATTTTTCTGTGTCAATCCAACAGGGATCACAACTGGAAGATGTTTTCTGTGCTCTATCCCAACACCTTTTGTGCTCCATCCCAACACTGTTCTCACTCTCCATCTCTTCCCTCTCCTGTGAAATCACAGAATCACACACAATGTGAAACTGCATCCTGGTGAGAGCCAGTTTTGCCCTTGGTGTCCTCTTCAGCCCCTTCATTAAAGTGAATCTCTTCAGGTAGGACAATTTTTAAAACATAGTAGGTGGGGGCCACTTCCTTCAAGAGATTTCTCTTTGGTGAGGTCATAAATCCAAATCAAATCGAATTAATCAGCTGTATAGGGCAGTCTTTATGGGCTGAGCACAAAACTTTGAGATCACTTTTTTGGAGGCAGAACAACCCTTTTGTTGTTCTGCTGATAAATACTTATGTGCTAGACATATAAACAGGTTATTCTGTATTCATTCTGATGGGTTAAATGCCACTAGCACATGTATATTTATTGTGTCAGTGTCACACATCTGCCTCTCTGGAGAATAGCTGAACTCAATACCACAGAGGTCAACGTTATTGTATTTCCCACCCAGCACAAAATTATCTGGGCAGAGGTTTCTCCCAGATACCTTTTCTTACTTTTTAATGAAAAGAAAAAAAAAAAAATATATATATATATATATTTCTGAGCATAAAACACCTCTTTTACTGGCAGATACTGCTTTATTGGTTTATTTTTTGAGGAAGTTTCAAAACAAGAGCAGTCTTTTCACATCCAAGCAACATACAAATTTCTTTCCAGTCTTTTCCCCTGGGCAGTGAGATATTTTGCACGCCATACTGGCCAGCAGCAGCCAGGGTTATCAAAGTGAAGCCCTCCATGAAAAAGCACTAAAATATTTGTGCTGCAGTGTGAAACTAAAGGAAGTCTATATTATTTTCAGGATTCGTTCTCAGAACTCAACATCTCACCCCAGGTGCCATTTTTCTCCTGTCGACCTCAGTGGAATGAAAATTACAGAGTCTGACAAAGCCAAAGATTTGCTGGCTGACAGATGCTAACTTTAATTTAGCTTCTATTTCTAATTTCATTTTTTTTCCTCATGTCCCTAGTCTGTTCCTCTATGACTTTAGTGTGAGTTATTTTTTCCTAGTCATGTTTAGAAACTCCCCTCTTATACTCTGAATCTCTCTCCCCTTTTGGACCTTCTCATATCTCCCTCTGTCCATATTTTTCTCTGTTTTATGCCCAGTCTACACTACAACCCTCCTTTCCTCCCTACAATTTCCTCCTCTGCCCATTTTTGTCCCAAACAGGTCTCACTGGGAGCATTTCCTCCTCCTCCTTCCCAGAACTCCTTTCCATGCCACATTTAAAGGATTTGTGTAGGGTGAGGCTCTGTCTACTTTCCTGCACGCTGGCAGAGAGTGGCCTTCCTTCCAAGAGGCAGCCTTGCTTCAATTTACATCATTGAAAAAGCAACTTCAGTGATTCTGAGCCTTCCAATTATATCAGAGATGGCTGCTTTTTCAACCTTTCCACTTGAGGTGCTGATTCACTGAACTTTTTGAAGTCTTTTCCCTTCATCTTGCTAGCATTTTGCTCTTGTATTTCTTTTTTACTGATTCTTCTCTTCGATCTCCACTGAAGCATTGGGTAATGCTGGTTGAGAAGATAAAATATCCAAAATCATGGTCACCATGGTCACCTCCTCTTCCCCTCTTGAGGAAGTTGCAGACTCTGATGAGTTCTCAGCCTCCTCCTCTCCAGGCTGAGCAGACCAAGTGACCTTAGCAAAAGTGTAGATATTAATATATAAAGAAATTCACCATCAAAAGAAACATCTTCTGCTTTAACATCTTGTGCTTGTGTGCATTATTAAGCAACAGCTTTTTCTTATCAACTGGGACATCTTATTGTTGTGAAAACTGGAAAAAAAAAAAAGAAGCAAATATTTTGCTTGAAAATGAGCTTCTGTGTGTGCACACAAATCTAATTGATAAACTCTGGGATTAATTTCTGTAATTGCAAAGGTGTGTTTTATAAAAGAATAATTTTTACCTGTTATCTTGATAGTAAGTTCCTGTAGCCATACAAAGCTCTAAAAGAGAAAAAAATGTAGTCAGATTTTTTTAAAAACATAAGGCATTAAACTGCTTTTTGTTAATTTGGGGATTTTTTTTCCACTAGGACAATGTAGGTTAGAGAGAAAACAAAATGGAGTAGGAAATCCTCTCAAAGTACTAAAAGACAAGGGCACATTGCATAATGTAAGGTCTTATTTTGTGATTACAGAATATAATTTTTTATTAGCATCGTTTCTGACTCTTTTCTCCCATAAGTGCTTTTAGTTGGATCAGTAAACCAGTGCTCTGATCCCATCTGCTGTTTTTATTTCTATTGTCATACATCCCACAGGCAGTTAGAACATCCCTCTGACACAAATATGACAGATTACATGTAAGCTTCTGCACGTGGCAGTCTGAAATTGGCTGCTAGCCAAAAATATGCTTTAAATCTCATCAGTAGCTGGAACACCATGATGATACTATTTATTTCTTATCCTGCTTTATTTCTTTAAGTACTTCACATGCAATTCAGCTCAATGCATCTTTGAAGAAAGACCATGATTTTTTTAAAAATAGATCTCCTTTTGGAAATGCAGAGTTTCTAAATCTTTAGCCCTTAAGCTCAGCACATGTCTCACTTTCACACTAAGTGGAGCAAGTGTCCATGAGGAACTTCCCTTAAAAACAAAGTTAGCAGAATGTGCATTCTCACAGGCCTAATTAATCCTTAGACCTCCTTGCATTGATGAGCTAGGAAGCAAAATTTTCCCTTAGTAGTAGAATGATGATATAATTTGGTATAAATATTATCACATGGAACGTGTATTAATGTTGATGATTGTTATAAGAAAATTCACTTTTCTGTCAATCTTACAAAATCAAACTTTCCTTTTAGTAGAGAATATTAAAGCTACTTTGTACTGCTTTTTCTGACATTTTTTCACAGACTGTCCCTGCCCATGGCAGAGGGGTTGGACCTGGATGATCTTTAAGGTCCCTTCCAACATTCTATGATGATTCCATGAAGTTTTGTGATCTTTCTGCTCTTTAAAGATCTTTCAAATGTCCTGTTTCCTGTTTTTTCACAGGCTCAACTCATCTGCAGGACAATGAGGAAAGGATTTTCCTCTTTCATGGAGCAACTCTTGACATGAATTTATACACCATCCTATGGTTCAGAGGTCTTCTATATGACAGGCTTGCAGGCAAGTATTAGGTGCCTTCCCCAGGGTTTATATTGTGTTCTCCAGCATTTATTCATTATAAAGTTTAGGGTTTTTGCTTTAGGGGTTAAAAAACATCATAAGGAAATTTTGCTGTTCAGAAAGTTCCAGTCCCACAACCTGAGTATTGTAATTTTCAGTTCTGTACTTAATCACAACATTACAAATTTTTCCTGAAGTAGAACTGTGCTGGTCTATCTCTTTTCTGGTGTACTTTGGAATCTTCAAATTTATGCTATCAATAGTTGAGTTTAATAGAAAGATCAGCAATATTTAGGCAGTCCTAAATGTAATATTAAATAGAAAACA
The DNA here is from genome assembly GCA_013397375.1 of Toxostoma redivivum. NCBI lineage: Eukaryota > Metazoa > Chordata > Aves > Passeriformes > Mimidae > Toxostoma > Toxostoma redivivum. The sequence goes on along the minus strand of VXBI01002036.1, from coordinate 45,480 downwards.
TGAATAATGAATGCACCCTTTAGATTCAAAGTTCTTCTGGGTGTATTACTAGTTAACAGCAGATAACTTGTGCAATATGAAGCACAACTCTTATGCTTTCCCTTAAGATTAATTAGATTTGTAGCATATTAATCAAACAATTTGGGGAGCAAAATCAGAACACATATTCCTGTGTGGTTCTCAGACATGTCATTTGTTTAATGGAGCCATTTGGATAATTAAGATCAGTACCAGTAATTTTGCTAAAGTGCAATCTTTAAAGATTATCTGGCAATTTGCTTATGTTTGTCTCAGCTTTTTTTTTTTTTGTCTTTTTCTCCCTGGTTATTTATATATATAGCTGGTAGTTTTTTAAACTACTCTTCTGTAGCAAAGGAAATTTCCATTTATATTGATAAAACTATTCTAGATTGTTTGTAATCAAGGAAGTCTCACAAAACAAGTAGTTAAGAGGAGGTCCTATTTGATATTTTGGAAAAACTGCCTTGTTTGTCTTCATTTTCACCCCCAAAAATGCAGAATTTTTGTCAGTGCTGGATGACACTTAGGTGAGAAACTACCCTCCTTTACACTTTTTTGTGCTGTAAGAGGAGAGGAGTGCTGTGCATTTTTTGCATTTAAAAAAATTAAATTAAAATTATTCTGCAGTGATTTCATTTAAGTGAAATTACTTCCATTACTTGTGTGAATGAAGTTTTGTAAACTTGCCCTTTCCAACCAGAACACTATGCCTGACTAGTATTAGTAGATTTGAAAACTATATGAAAATGTTCTGTGTGAATTGAGCATTAAAATTAAATTGAAATGCGTGATTTCACTATTTGCTAAAATAAAATGCATGAACAGTCTAATAACTGATATCTTAGAAATGTTTGTACTAAGCATCTTTGACACTTCAATGAGATGATTGAAAAAGCCCCTGCTGTTTGAAGTATGGCACATTAATAAATTAGAGAGAATAAAAAGTATTACAGTTCATATAATGCACTATTCAGGCACACTCTGGTATTACATTGCTGCCTTCATCATTCAGAATTAGGAAGCAGACCTTGCAAGGTGAAAATTTGAGGCAATATATGCAAATCTGTTATTCTAGTTCGAAAATTCAGCAGCTATTCAAGCTAATGGATCCATAAAAATTCCATAAAAGTCCATATTATCTCGAGGTTTGCTGCAATTCTGACTATTTGAACAGAAGTGTTTTTAGTGGGCTGTTGTTAAATATGCTGCACCCAGCTGTTTGTTTGCCTTTCCAAGGTGGAGGAGTTGTTTGCACTGTTATAAAGAAAAGGAAATTGTGGAATGCTTCAGGCAAATTGTCATGCTATGTCAGAAGCTGATATTCCTGGATTTTGCACCCCTTAAATATCTGAATGTGCAATCTTTACATCAGTACTACTTAATAATTGAACTTATTGCTTGGAGTGATGACACTCTGGGTAGATTCCTCTGGGACTTTTATTCATGGTAGTCACTTTTTCCCCAAGCAACAGTAAGTGCTGGCAAGATCAGTGCTTTTATATTTAAAGCCCAAAATGACTCAGGTGGGATATTGGGCAGCTCTGAGTGTTTGCAGAGTGATGTTTTCTTGTTTTTCAGAGAAGGGAGCCAGTCACTCACACAGAGCTCACACTGCAGGCGAGAGGCAATAACCCCAAATCCAGCTAGTGGCTGGGGATGTGCATTTAGGCTGTTAAATGAGGAAAAAAGAGAGATCAAGCTCAGCACTGAGGGGGGATATTTGGGCTGCAAAGCATCAGTCACTGCAGAAGTGGGAAAGATATAAGTGACAACAATTCTCTGTCTCCCCATGTATGCTCAGGACTGGACAATGACACAAGTGGGATGTTATTACATCTGCACCATTTTAGGAAAAATATCATTACTTTCATTTAAAACCACTGTATTCACAAATTTTTTTTTGCTCAGCAAGATAAAATAGGATCTCTGAAGTAATTTTTTCTCTTCTTTAATAAAACTTAACCAAGGTGTAACATGAGAGGCACAATCTACTTGCCTCACCTCCCAATTGCTTTGTCTGTCAGTGTGTATTGATTTGCATGCCTTGACACATAAAACTCAAGTTTTAAAACATTTTATTTGAGTATCTTACGCTTTTAAGGCATCTCACTGATGTTCTTTAGGCAAAAGTAAAAATGCAAGAATATTTTTACGAGAACAATACTAGCACTCTAGAACACTGCTTCACTTTATTTTATCTATTTGCAAATGTCACACCCAGCATTGAACATAATTGTTTAATGAAGTTGTGATGTCTTTTTAATAGTAAGGCTGAAAGAGATAATTAAAAATGATGGACTTTGGTGAGGCAGGTGTCTCTAGGAGGGAGCCTTGGCTTTCCAGAGAGAAGATTCAAGCAAGTTGAAGCACCAGTGTGCTGAGTTGTCTGAGGGGAGGAGGAGGGAAAGAAAAGGAGCCTGTAAATTGATTACTTGTGAGCATCCTGAAGTGTTTCAGTGGCCCCTGCTGCTGTTTATATGTCTGAGTGTCTTTGAGAATATCTGGAACTTGGGTGCCACCCTGACACCTCTCAGATGAGAGAGAAATTGCAACTATAGCAATTCCACTTTCATCAGGGTGGGAAACCTGGTTTATTTGTTAACCAAAGACAAGGATTTTTGTCAGGTTTCCCTAGAATGAGAGTCAATATCCTTCCCCAGTACTTAATCCATTTCATATTGGAAGCATTATATGAGGTTAGTTTTGCACAAATCACATTGTGGGTTTGGTGGGAAAGGTTTCATATGGTTACAGTGAGGAAAAGAAACGCAAATATGAGTCCATGATTTGCTGATGGTTATTAATTCCTCTGCCTTTCAGTGGCATAGCTGGAGAATTGGGTTAAGCTTCTGGGCATGAGCACAGCAGGTTTCTGTATTTATTCTGTATAATCTATTTTTTCCCTTTCTTTTTAATCTTTGTTTACTTGCCAGGCTTTCCTTCGTGGCCCCCTTTCTGCCACTGCATGCTGAATTCTTCTCTCTCATGTTGTTTACTGTGGCTCAGACATGAAAGGACAATGAAATGGACATTTTAATCAATTAACTGTAGCCTGATCAAAGATTCTTTCTTCCTTATTGTTGCTGTTGTTGTTTAAAGTGTTTTTATTTACAACATCCAGTGGGGCTTTTGATTCATATGGTGTGACAAAGTCGCTGCCTTGCATAGAACAGTGAGCTGGGAATCTAAAAACTGCTTTTGATCAAGGCCTTGCTTTAATCAGGGATGGTGTCAGAGCTCAGCTTTGCTCGTGGGCTCATGCTGAAGGCAGAAGGGGAGAGTTTGGGCACAGCAAAACATTCCCTGAGCAGAGAGCAAGGGGAGAGAGACTGAATATTACACACGATGCTCTGCTCAGTGCTTTCCTCTTAGAAGGGAAGAACAAACACGTTCAGTCTCAATTCTTGTCAGGGGTATAAAGGAGGGTATTATTCACACAAAGTCATTATCACCTGTTTGTGAATATTCTGAGTTGGAAGGGACCCCTCCAGGATTATCAAATCCACCTCTCAAGTGACTGGTCCATACAGAGATTTAACCCACAACCCTGACATATTAAAAGCAGGATCTAACCAACCCTGCCTAAGAACTAGAATGTTTAAGTGCTGGGGTTTCTTTTAGTATTTTTCCTTTTAAGGGTGCTGCTTCCCTCAGCTGCCTTTTTTACCTTTGAATATTATGTACAACAAAGTAAAGAAAAAATGGCATCCTATAGCCCAAGCAAACATTTGTGTGGGCAAATTTGGTGGCTTTTTTAAAGAAAATATGATCTGAATATGCAGGGTCAGTAATAACCATGTATTCCTTCTGATCCTAACATCTCCAAGACAAACAAAATTAATTTTCAGGTTTCTTCATATATGTAAATGCACACAAGTAAAAAATGGGTCTGTTTTGTTTCCTGCATTTTTTTTACAATCTGTCTTCCCCAGTGGCAGTGGCTAATGAAAAAGATTATTTTATTAATTAAGCATTCAAAACAATGCAGTTTGTTGCTGGCAGCCACTTGTTTGTAATAATCTTCTGTGCATTATAACCTTCTATCTTTGTATTTAATTGCTTTTCCCTTTCCCTTCCTCTGGAGCACTCTTTGAAAATCTCTCCTGACCTTTCATGCTGCTTTTACATTTAGTGTAATTTCGGTTAAGAAATGTTTAATTAGAAAAATAATCACTTCTGCTTTTAATCTGTTTATATTTTTCTGTCTAGCTCTTCTGCTGTAATTCCTGATGACTGCAATGATGCCTGTGCTAAGGGGAGAAATTCTCTCTCCCAATTCTTCATAGTTATAGGTCAGCCTTTAGTCTAACAGGAGTTTCAGTCAAGTCACCTCCCAAGGAAAATTCATCTTAAGTAAGAGAGAGTGTCAGGTTTGGGGCCACAGAGGTTTCCACACAGGTCAGAAACAAGAGAATGACCCCACTTGAAATATCAGTGAAGACTTCACCTTGTTATCATCAGGTACAAGGAAGGGCTGAACCTGCAGGGAAAAGCAGGGCTGTGATTTAGGGCCAGCAGTGCCATGCAGCCACTGTCTCATCCACACCCCTCCCTGGTGGGATGGGGAGGAGAACTGGGGGGGAAAAAAAAAGTAAAACCCATGGGTTGAGATAAGAACAGATTAATAATTAAAATAAAATAAAAGAAAATAGTAGCAATAATGACGATGATGATAATGAAAGTGGAGACAAGAGAGAAGTAAACACCAATCAAACCAGAATTGCTCAGAACACCTTTTTTTAACATATGTTTCATTCTGAGCTGCCTGTTTTTCAAGAAGTCAGACTTTCTGTATAATTTTACAAAGTTTGTTTAACATTCCACAGTGTCAATCCCTGATTTATCAGACAGAAAATATGGAAGAGCACACAGGGCTGCTGATCCCTCTTCTGTATTGCAATCTCTGGTCTAACCCAGTGTGGAGAGCCTGTGGTGGATTTTTAAGTGAGCTTTAGCTAATTGATCACCTCTTGAGCACAACTACAGAGCAATGGAGCAGGGAATTTTGGGTCCTTCAGGGAAGATGGTTCTTTACACCTCTTGTCAAGGCTGTGGCTAAATGTGACAAATTAGTTCTCAGTTTTGCAGTTCATTTACAGGTTTGCCTGATCACAGACAGAATATTTCAGAGAATTTTATTTAGGAAAGCCTGGGTTACAATGTCAATAGGCAGAGTTGCTTATAGTACATTTTGCTAACCAAGGCTGTTCTCTCACACACACAAAAAATAGGGGTTTGGAAATAAAGTTTATTACAAAGCATAATAAACTAGTTGCCCTTAGCAAAAAAAAAAAAAAAAAAAAAAAAAAGAAAAAAAAAAAAAAAAAAAAAAAAAAAAAAAAAAAAAAAAAAAAANAAAAAGAATAAAGAAAAGTCATAATCCCCTTGTGAAGTTATTAGCTTCCTGTAATTTCGTTTTGTAGAGATGCATTTTCAGAATGTGCAGTGCCACTGAGCATTTATTGTATCTTTTTTTAGAGAATGGACTCCATTCCATTGGAGATCACATCTCAGGCAGTGTAAAAGGGATTATGGAGCAGCAGAACAGCAGCAGCATCACTGGTGTGGGGAGTGTTGATGCTTCTTGGCTGCACTCATTTCCCCATGGGAGGACCTGCCTACTTCTGAGTGCAGCCTTAATTAAAAAGGTGAGTGTTGAAAATTACTGCCAGCAGATAAAAGAGTGAAAAAGTGCCAGGGAAGGGAAATCCTCCAGGTCTGTGAAGCTGCAGCCTCTTCAGGGGTAAATATTTGGGAGGCACCTGCCAGGTGGACACACAAGAGATTACTTAGAGACACAAAACTGTCTTTTGTATGCCATGGGATTTTCTAAACTATTGAATTATATTCCTCCAAAGATTGGTTAGGATTTGCACCAGTGGTGAGTATTTCAGTTTGCTAGATCACTGCCTGATTTTCACACAGGATTGTTTAGTAGTGAAAAAGTTAAATTAAATGTGTACTTCACATTTTGCATGTTCAAGTAACAATTTAGGTAAAAAATGAGGCTATAAACTCCCTGGTATGGTTAAATAAACTTGTCCTTTGTCCAGTGTTGTCAAAAAGGAAAACACTTCCACAGGAAAAAAAAAAAGGTCACTATATAATTTAGCAGGAATTCCCAAGCTTCATCCAATTTGTTGGCTAAGCACTCATCTTCTTTTAAAGATTCACAGTGATTTATTTTCAGTGTCAGTAACAGCATCATCGTTTCTGGAAGATCCAACTGTACCAAATGTTACTTTAATAAATCATCAATGCTGAAAATCGATACTGCAATGAATTGAATCAAATGAAACCGTTTCTGCTGCACAGTTTCACCTCAAAAGTCAAAACCTCTGCTGTCCAAGTTCATAAAATCCCCATCATCTGGTTAGACCAGAGCTCCCCAGACTCAATGTCAAACAAACCTTATCTGTTGATGGATTTATTTTTCTTTATGTCAGCCCATCAATGTGTCTGTGGTGTTGTATTATGGCATTTGCTTCCTCTGAAGTGACATGAACTGCTGCTTTATTTCATGTCCTGAAAGGCACCACAAGGTAGGTCTGACCTGCCTTCTCTCCTTGTAGAGTCCTGCATTTCTGTTCTGAAGGAGCTCTGTCCTTCTCTACCTCCTTTGAAACCTGCTCTTGCAGAAAAAATGATAGCTCTATTCATTTTTATCAAGTTTGCTCGTTGACCAAGTATATGGCACAATAAGTGTGTATATTTGTAAAGACATATTTGTAACCTGTGCCAGGATGTTTATGTTGTCATGCTGGAAGGGTTTTGGGTTTTTTTTGGTTTTTTTTTTTTTGTGTTCAGTACATTTTTTTCACCTGGAAGTTCTGGTAATTTTTTTACAGCTGGTATTACTAATGTAGAAGAAAAATTTTCTTGTAGCTGTGAAATGATACACTGGTAGACCTATGCGTAATGCACTTATGCCATTATTTTAGTGATCAAGGATGTTCTACCTGATGAAGAAAATCCAGACAGAGTTTCTTTTACAAACCCTATGTCTTTTTTAAATGTTTCATTTTCATCTACTCTGAAGAGAAACAAGAGGGTTTATCCAACCCTGATATTGAAGGTACAGGCAGAAAGACCAATTTTCTGTTCTCATGTGATCAGCTTTCCAGCTTCAGTTTTAATTTAGTGGGAAATGCCAAAAAGTTTTGGAGCAGTTTGCACTAATTCAGCTATAATCAGAAATCCTGATTTTTGGCTGATTGTGATGCTTGTGTGCTTGCTTGTGGTGCCCTCCAAGAGCTGAAAAGAGGTTGCTTTTGTTAGCTAATGTTGATAAATACATTTTAGCAGCTTTTCTTCCTTGTACTCAGGTGTCATCTCCTGCAATGTCCTTAAATATAAATGTTTGAAAGCTGTGGTGTTCTGTGGGGGAGCTGCTGCCACTGGGGAGAGCAGGAGAAACCTTTCCCTCTCTGTGCTCTGATGGTGTTGCTCACACAGGACATTTGGGATTTTTCCCCTCTTCTGCATGTTTTAGCTCCTCACCAACTGCAGCAGTGTGGATTTTTTAAGTCCATACCCAATTTCCTAATTGTGCTTGTCAGAGGTTGTATCTCTCCCTGTCAGGACAGGGATGCTTGGAGCATCTGCACACTCCAGGACTCTTTTCTGCCTGTTTCCCTCTCTGGTGCCAAACCTCCCTGTGGTGGTGCACTGAAGTTTTCCTGTGTCCATATTCCACCTGCTCCTGCCTGCCTTGCTGCCTTCTGGCCATGCTGTGATGGCAAGGGGCTGCCTCAGGGCTCTCACAACTTTAAAGGAGGCATTGGGAGGTGTTAGAGCCTTGCAGATTCATGGAGTTGTTGCTGGACATCAGAAGTCTGTGAACTTAATCAAGTTTGCCTCGGGGATGTGTGGGTTTGAGGGCTCTGAAGGATTTGGGGATATAAAAATGCTTTTAATAACTAGGTAACTCACCTTCAGATCTTAAAAAAAACGATTAAAAATCATCATTCTGGACAACTACAGTAGATAAGAAAAAATTAGACCTGTCTTCCCAAAGCTTTATTTGAAATGTGGGATGTCACTCTGCACCACAGCTCCTAGCAAGATGTAGATTTATTCCAGGTAATTCTTAATAGGACAAGGTTGATCTACATTAGAAATTATTTTTGGAAAAATATTTTGAGATTCTTGCATCTTAAAAAATATTTACCTACTGTGGGGTTTTTTTTTGTTTGTTTTAACCAGTATCTAGAGTACTTCTTTTAGCTCTGATCTTCCCTAGGGTGACAACTAATCCAGTGACTAGTCAGGGCAGAAATCACTGAGTTATCCTTGGTGTTAATTGAGTTTACAGGTTAGCTCAGCAGCTCAGCTCAGAGAATGAAGGACATAAATTGCTCAGGTGTCTGAGGACTGCAGGACTCTTGCAAATCAAGGCGTGACAGAGGTGCTGTGTTGGATGGGCACAGTCACAGCAGCTCATGTTTATATCACAGCTGCTTCCACTCCTGGCTCTGTGCTCATGCTGCTGAAATCTTCTTATGAGCAAAGGTTTGATGGAGAGGGTCATTATTCAAAACTGTAATGAAGTCAGGGGTGTGAAGGAGCAGAAGGCATTTAGATGTCATTAGTTACATGCTATTAAATGGAGATTAGCTTCTGCTCATTATGGATTGAGCAAAGCAGCCCTGGGTCTTTCTTCTGGCTGTACTGGGCTAAAGAAACAAATATAATCAAAGCAAATGAGTTGTTAGTGATTAATTATAAGAATTGGGTTAAGATTGTGTTGTTGAGCATGGTGCCTGGAAACTCATTCAAAGCAGAAAGGTTTGTCACCCTGGAGAAATAAATGGAGTTTCAGGTTTTGACAGCAATGCTTTTATAGGCTCCAAGGTAAAAGGGATCCTGTTTCTAAGCCACATAGGACAAATGTTGATCATATGGGATTCTAATACCAACCTGAAGAAGTTTATTTGTTGCCTCAGAAATTCCACAGAAAAAATAGCAAATCAGGCAGCACAAGAAATGATGTAAAAACCCCTAACTTCAAAATCCAAAACACCACATTCATAGCCTTCAAAAAAACACTGCTTTGTGATTTCTTCACAGATTGAAAAGCGACCCCTGTAGTCAATTATGATCAAAGGCATCTCAGATCTGCTCTAGCTCTCTCCAATAAGTAGCTGGCTTAATTTCCCAGTTCCAGCACAGGCCACAGTGATAAAATAATGATAAAGTTGTGCTTGAGGGATTGTATCACCCTCTCCTTTTTCTTGAGCACTTTTTAATGTATAAGCAGGATTTCCTTATTATCCCAAGGCAGATTTGTTTCTATAAGAACCTGTGATGAGAGACCTTCAAAAAGCCTGCTGAGATTCACATTCAGTTTTACCTAATATATTTGAATTTCAGTGATTTTATAAAAAAGTTGCAAGACAAACATTATATTAATTTAAAATTCAGGTTTTCTTTGTGGAGAAAGAAGCAGGGAGGAAAGCAGGAGGAAAGGTCACCTTGAAAGTGTTTAACAAAGGAGGTGCACTACAACAACTTTATATTTTGAAATTTTCAAAGTGCAAATTAGAGATGTGTTTCTTTGTATGGAGTGAGGTTAATGACTCTTAAAAAGTTCTGCCAGGGTCTGTCTACTTTTAACCAACAGTTCTTAAAAGGGCAAAATATTAAAGCCTTTTACACAATTAAAACTTGGTAATACCATAAAGCTTACTTCCTTTTTTTTCCCCTTTCTTGAAAAAGAAATTAATTATTGCTATTTTATTCTGCTATTCTTTTCCACCCCCTCATTTTAAATATTTTTTTCTACAGCATAGCCTGTAGCAAGACTAGTCAAGATCCTCAAGAAATTATAAAAAGGATCAGTTGAGTAAAAGGTTCAGTTGCACTTTCTTATTTCCTTACCCTGTGCTTTTCATTTCAGAAATTGGCAGCAATGCCTACTAAACCCCACATAGTCTTTTCCTATCTGATAAAAAATTGTGTTTGACACCAGATATTTTGGATTCTCTCTAAAGGCAGGGGGTAGAACTGGGATCTTGAGATGTTTCTACATTTTGTAGTCTGGAGGAAAGTTAATTTATTAATTTTGCCATAGATGTCTCACCTCTTCAAAGGGTAATATTTTTTCAGTGACATTAATTCACCAAACTGTGTTTTGTAAACCAGTTATGACTAATTTCTAAAACTTTCATCTTCACTTGAAATATGTGAGTTCACCCACTACCAGCACTTGTCACATTCCAGGGTGCACTTATTTAATAATGGAGTCTCAGGAATAAATGTAGTAAAAAAATGGCTTTATTAGAAAATCAAGTTGGTGACAATGAACAAGGAGAAGAATTACAGTGAGGAGCAGAAGTGTTTTCTCTTTTTTCCATGGAGGCAGAGAAGCTGTGACTTGTTGGAACCTTCTCTAAATCATTTCATTGTGGAAGAACAGCATCAGATCTCCTGCACTTCATCAAACCTGCCTCTCCCATTTCTGATGTCCACAATATTTATGGGAGGTTCTCATATTTTCACAGCCTCTATGAATCATTTTTAATTACTTGTACTTATGCAGAAATAGCAATTTAGGTCTTGTGGAACCTAATCTTTTGCAGCAGATTTAGCTAGTTCTCTGCAATGCTGGTATAGCTAATTTATACATGGCTGAGCTCTGAAACAATTTGTTCTGCAGGAAGGGAGATTCTGCAAATAGGAATAAATTTAGTTAACGATAATAATATTTCATGATAATTTGAAAAATAATGGCTTTGGGGTTTGATTACCATTTATATGTGCATAATTTACAATAGTTCAAAAGACACTACTCTCTGGTAGGAATTAATTTTTAACTTCTCCATGGCAAAGATCTACACGCAGAATGCAAAAAACGAGTGAGTCAGGCCTGTAAGATCTCAGAAAAGCACTAAAAGTCACAGTGTGCACATGTCTAATGCATGTCTGGTTTAAGAAAGCTTTAATTACATGTTAATTATTTATACATTAGATTGTTTATCCTCATATTTTATCAGCATTCTCAGGTGTCCCTGCCCAGGAGCTGCAGTTCTTTCAGTGGCTGACAAAGCTTCAGGCATTGAGTGTTGCAGTGCAGGATTGCATTTAAGCCAGAGTTGATGGGATGACACTTTTAGGTGGAGGAGGAGGTCTTTGACACCTCTCAGTACCCAAATTTGTGAATTTTACAGCTTCTTTGTCACCCTAAAAGTAAAGCCAGTAAATTACCAAGGAGCAAGTACTGAAGTGCAGATTTAGCCCTGAAGTTTTCTTCATCAAACCATGGTTCATTTTGAAATATTTAAAAAAAAAATAAAGAATATCTCTCAGAGATGCCTTCCCCATGGAGGAGTTCTCCTGTTGAACAAGTCTTCTAAACACATTTTTTCCTTAATGTGCACAGAGAAAGCTCATCCCCAAAATCCTCTGGAGTGTTCTAAACCACAGCCTAGTGTAATCAGAATGTTTTGTTCTGCTGAATCACAAGATATGATTTAGGAATTACAAACTGCACTGAACACCTGGAATGAGTGAGTGGCTTTTATATCTTTGCCCAAATCAAGCTGTGTTCATTCAGCTGGGTTTTCTCTCCTTCTCTCCTGCACTGCTTTTTCTTTTAAATTATCATATGAGAAAGAGGAGGTGGCACTGTCATAGTGGCTTACCCTGTTTTTCTGTACAGTCAGCACTTAAACCAGTATATTTTGTAACATTATTAATCCCCAGAGTTGATTCTCAGAGTGTAATACTGTATAATAATTTCACCTCTTTTATGGTTAGCATGCAGTCTCCAGGCTACCTTACTTTTATGCAGGTTATTAAAAATGAAAAGCAAAATAATATGTTAGATACTGAGCTTTATTTAAAATCTGCCTGTCCAAGTTTTCCTCCATTATTGTTTAGATTTATTCTCTGCCATGTCAAGTTCACACAGAAGTGTCACAAAAATCTTACATTGCCTAAAATAACAGCAATGCACTTTAGATTATAGTTAGAAGTTGAAACCTGTGAAAAGAGTTTCTTGATTCCAGATTTTGGAGGGGGGCAGGAGGGCAGAGGTGGGAAAACCCTGGCAATCAAACCTATTTATTCAGTTGATTAATGAGCAAACAGGATTTTTCATGAATATGGTGTGTTGATTCCCAGGCAAGCATACAAGTGAGGGATCTTTCCACAGTCTATAAAATAACACCTGGCTCTTGCAGACACCCAGGGGTTCCACAGTAAACTCTTCATTTACCTTCCACTGGGCCTTCTCACAGATTTAATATTTCTTCTTCTTTCCCATGCCACAGCTACCATTTACTGCTATTTCCTGTGGGAATTTCCTTCTACTTCTGGAAGAGGCCTGGGAGTGATTCTTTCCATGATATTAAACAGACACATCTTTCAGATGTAGGGATTGGTGCATGTGCAGTTCTGACTTGTGCTCTGATCCACAGTGCAGCTGCAGGGACATTTCTGAATCCCAAATAAATCCCAAATCCTGAATCCCAAATAAATGAGCCATTTATTCCTCTGCATCTATTCTTCTGCATCCTTCCTGGCCAAGTTTTGATCTAAGAGAGACAGATGGATGTTTATGGAATGTTTCAGATCTGCACTGCTCCTTCTACCTTGAATTTTATGAACCTCTGCTGACTTTTAATTTCTTGACAAGCAGGCTGTTGTAAACAGCTCATATTTTATGTATCTATGAAATGTAATCATGAGTTTTATGATGTTCTTGATTGATGGCCTTCTCCACTTTAGCAAGGAGGATTGGGAGATTCGAGACTTGGCAGGGATGGGTGGCTGCTTTGTGATATTTGGTATCTTTGCAAGATGCTTTATGTGTCCAAAGGGATTTCTGAAAATAAATCAGGTCTGTTCCTCAATAAGTTTCCAGTGAGCATAGCAGAAAAGGTGTCAGAGCAAGATTTCAGACCCCTTTGCCACATTTTTATCACATGATTATTGCTCTCTGTGGTTTTCTTTAGATTTTCTTTAGATAGCTACCAAATTTTGGCTGACTGCCATAGACATCACCTGTCTAGGAAAGTCCACAAGAATTCTAAAACATTTGCCCATATCCTAAAGGATGCTAAAAATGCAGTCCCAAAACCCAGAATTCCACAAAGGCTCAGATGCAGGCTAACTTCTGCAGGGGCCTGAACTATTTTTAAAGCATAGGAGGGAACTTCCCTTTTTATACAGATAATTCACAGGCTGTGTATCTGAAAAATCTTAAAATTGAGGGTGGTCATGTAAACAATTTCATGGCTGTTTAGAATGAGAGCTGGTTGGAAATACTTGAAAATTCCATTTATTTTATCTTTGAAAAAGCAAGGTAAAAAAAGCACTGACTGCTTTTATATTGTGATCAGTTTTGGTACATATAGATGGAAGAAGGTGTCAATAAGTGTATTTTTATCTGCTGTTGAGCAAAGCACATGCACATAGCCCCTGGTTACTTAAAAATGTCTTAAATTCCCAGGTGGGTTTTCTGAGGCTGTGTCATCACTTGCATCACTGAAATGCAAGAATGACAATGATTAAATCCTGTTGCAAACCTCTGTGACATTTGGGTGGGGGTGTGTGCTTTTGTTTTTTGGATCTGGGGGTTTTATTTATTTATTTATTAACTTTGTAGAAGTATTTGTATTGTATTGTATTTGATATGTATTTTATGCAATGCAATACAAATATGTAATTTGTATTGTATTGCATTGAATATGTAGAAGTATTTAATGTGGAATGCAGTTTGTTTGGGGAGTCAGTCTATTTTTTAAATGTTGGTGAAGGTGCCTCCAGGCATTGGTTATGTGCCTCTCATGTAAATAATGTGCTGTCCTGCTGCTCAAGTGACTCTTCCTGCATGGATTGATGTATTTCAGTAGAGAGGGAGGAAATGCTAAATTCACTCCCCTCAGGGTGACTAAGGAGAGGTATTTAGGATGGCAGAGTGGATACAAATAGTGCAGTAGTTAGGTACCAACACCATGTTCTCCTCTCAGCTCAAGTATAACAAGCTGACATTTTTTTCTCCCTAATTACTTTGCTACATTCCTTCAGCATGGAAACCCAGCAATCATTCCTTTCCAGAGATTCTAGTTTTGCTGTGCAGACCCCTTTTAAAGTGATTTTACTGAGAAAAAAAAAAAAGGTTCAAGCTGGCCTGTAAGTACAACTGATTCTTCAAAAAACACCTTTATTCTGTGGCAGAGTCTATTGTTCTGTCAGAGAGCTTCACTCTCTTCAAAAAGATTTATGCTGAACTGCAGGTGTCCTTTTCTCTTTTTGTTTGTCATGATATAGATGCATTCTCTTTGCAAAGGAGGTCCAGTTACTATTGAGTTTCTACAATATTTTGTTTCCACTTACATTTTTTTCAGCTCTTCCTTTTTTTTTTTCTTCCATTTTTTTCCATTCCTATCTTGAAAATAGATAGGAGTACAAGTGCAGCTTCAAATTAGATGAACAAAAGCAGTTCTCCCTATTCCACTGAAAACCTGTCTTTAGCTGAGCCCTAATTTGGCAACTTTGGGATATAAATGACAGTAGATTAAAAACATTGAGTCCCTGTGCCCTTTTCATTCCATTAAGAGCTAACATGTGTAAAATTATGAAAGCAAATGTGCAGCAGGCAATCATGTAAATACCAATAAAGGTTTCTTAGTGGCAAAGCTGATTTCATGTAAATAACTCCTCTAATTTGTTTTAATTTAAAAAAAACCCCAAAACTAATTACAGTGAGCAGCTTAGGCTGATCAGATGAATGCTGGTATAGGTCAGCCATAAATAAATAAATAAAAATAAATGAGGAAATAATCTATGTAAAGAGATTTTTTTTAAAAATAGTGTCCGATAAGAAAAGTTGATTTAGAATACTGGGACTGAATGAATGTTGCTGGATTCATCCCAGGCAGTTAGAAAGTGAAGGATAGATTAAAATAGTTTAATTGGAAAAAAAAGGAGAAAAAACCCAACAAAGCACCAAACTCCCTCCCTTTCTGCCCACCCTTCCTCCCTCCGTCCTTCCATTCCCTCCCCAGAAGTATCCATCGTGTGCTCCTCTTGCTACTGGGAACATGAAGCAAAGGCTTTGTCTGAGTAAAACAGGATTTCAGATATTTAAAAGAAATAGCAGCAACCTAGTGGTAAATTTGATTATTATCTAGAAAAATATCGAAAAACTGACTTTTCCTGTGACTCAGACAAGGAAAAGATTTTTTTTCAAGACAGGATTTCACAATAGAATGGACTAGACACTAATTAAGTGAATTTTCTAATTTCTACTCTTCTTAAAATAATTCCAATATTTTAAAAATACTTTGAAAATCAAAGATTAGCAGGACCATCACCAGTAAGGAAAAACAATACAGAGTGAATAGATCAAGGTAGGGTATTCTCCCCGCAAGAACAGTTCACAGAAGATAAGAATTTGCTTTCTATTTTTAAATCTGATGATTTTCCTTCTGTTCTTTGAAGGTTAGCTTTATGTGATCACATTGTTTGTCTCCTGATCCAATAAACTTTTGAACTTTCAAGTGATTTAAAGCCCAATTTGACAAAGGATTCAAAATCTCAAAGCTTTGATAAAAAAAATAAAATTCAAATAGGGGTGGCAAGGAAGAAGGAAGGAAATAATGGTGAGCTCTGAATTTTATGTCATTGTTAAAAATGAGAAAATCTACCACTGCTCTATTGTTAATATTGCCCTTTTTTTACATACTGTAAAGGGAAGTTGAACTAAAACAGCATGACAGCATGCTGCAAAAATCAATATTAAAACTTGCATATTTATGGAGTAAATATCAAAAATTTTGAAGAAGGTCCATATGGTTTTGGTGCAGCAATTTTTGATATGAGTTAATTTCAACAAAGAAGTGGAACAAATTCGACAGCTCTTAGAAGCTGAAAGCTTCTCAGTCCTCCTCTAACACTCACTGAGGTGAAAAGGTATAGAAATGTCATATTCAAATTTTTGCTTTATTTTGGGTCAAGCCAGGAATTTTCCTGGAGTTCCCTAAATGCCTCACTAGCACCAATGGGAATTGAATTTTTCACTGGGGATAGAAAAGTTTGAACTGTACAACACAAATTGTCTCTGTAGCACCATGAGTAGAGATGTAAATAAAATATCTGAAATTGCTGGCAGGATATCACCAAAGAAAATTGGGGCCTTATTCTAGTATTTATTCCTCTTTATTAAAAAGAGGAAGTTTAGCATTTCATGGGAGAAGATAATGTCCTGAAAACTTCATGATTCAAAATTCAGCAGTAGGTCAAGACCCTCCATCTCTACCAAACCTCAGACAAGAAAAGCAGCTGTGCATTTGCACAGCCCAGGAAAAAGTGTTGTTAATGAGTTTTATTTCTCATCAACCTATTCTGATGTGATTTGTAATGAACTAAATTTATCTCCCCAAGCTGAGTTTTGCCAGTGACAATAACTGGTGAATGATCTCTCCCTGCTCTTATCTGGACAGATGAGCCATGTTATTATATTGTATTATATTATATGTTATTTTAACATCTGTCCCCTGTCCAGATGAGGATGGGGATGATAGGGCAGCTTTTGTGGGTGTCCAGAGTCAAAACACCACAGTCTAGAAGGCTGTAGCTGAAGCTGTGCTGTTTAAATTATTACAAGAAAAAAAGCTTTCAATCGAGGCCACTCTTTCAGTGACAGAAGATGAAACAGTTTACTGGTTGATACCTTTTCCCCAGATATTATTATCCTCAGCCATGCATCATTCTGCTGCATTTTCACAAAGAGCCATTGATTTAAGCATGGCTTGGGAGGTGGAAGGATGTTGAGCAGAGTGATTGCTCTGGTGGAGTCGTGGGCTGTGCTCAGGACCTGTGGGAAAACACACAACTTGTTAAACACATTATGGATTTAATCTCTTCTGGGGATGTGTCACTGCCAGTGGGTTCAGACAGCATCTTCTTTTCAAGGTGTAGCCCCTGATCTTCTGCCCAAAAAGGTTCTGGTGCCCTGAGATTTGTGCCTGTGGTCAGCTGCACATACACACAATACTTTTGCATTCCTTCATCCACATGGGAAAAAGAAAAGGAAGTTTTCTTGTAGGCAGTTCAGTGGGAGAGACTGAGAGTCACACTCCGCTGCCTCGTACCATCAATTGGTTTTCTCTTGGAAAATGAAGTCACACAAAAGCACAGCAGGGCAGATCTTGTGTGCTTCAGGAGCTCTGCTTTACCTGTAGCAGAATCCTATTTACAGCCAGCAATGGATTGAAGAGTATCAGGCTGAGATCAGCACCTTCAGTGCTTACACACAGCCTGGCCTCCTGCCTGATAGATAAAGTACCAGTTTTCCTTGGAGGTCCAATAAGGAGGACTGAAATTGATGTCTTTACCCCTGTGGTACCTGCTGGTATGGTCAGCTGAAAAATAAAATATGGGTCCTTATCCTAGATAGCAAAAGAGTAGATCCAGCTGCCCCAGACTTCAGTAGCAGCATTTTATTTATGCAGCTGTAAAACATATTCATGTCTATAAATGTGTCCTCTGTAAATACAAATATTTGGAGAATACTGGGAGTGTGCTGAGGACTTAGAAGTGAAATGGTTGTGAGCTATGCTACCCTAAAATTCAGAGTTGATCATCCTTTCAGCTTTGGGGAGAGGTGTTGCTCAAGGGGGGAGTAGATGACAGGACAAGGTTTTGTTTTGCTGGCAGAATTTTCCCATCGACCTTGCCCCAAATCCTTTGCAAGAAATGTTCTGTTTTTCTAAAAGCCTGGAGTTAGCAAGTCAGTGTGCTGAGAACAGGAATGCTTTGTGAAATGAGCCTTTTGACTATGATGATCAGCTTTTACTTAAAATAGCATCATTGTCATTCCATAGGAGGGGGAAATAACAGCTGAGTCTCAAGGAAAATAAACAGCCATCAGCATGTTCTGCAAACAGAGATGAGAAATGTCCATTACAATCACTGTAAACATCCTGTGCATGTATAGGGTTGCAATACAAGCAAACCAGTGTAAATGCTAAACCCCTGGTCCAGATGAAAAAAAAAAATCAATCTCAGCTTTCTCCCGTGGGTGTATTGCTGTTCTGAGTGTTGTCCCCAGGTACCTCTCACCTTTCAGAGCTGGTTTGTGTGGGCAAAGGCAGATGAGGCCATTGTGGGCATTAAAAAACACCAGGGCTGGGATCTATCTCACCCATCTGAGCCAGCTGTGGGTAAAAAGGCAGTTCTGGTTTAAGGTTTTACAAATCAGATATTGTAAGAGTTGATAACCACTTACCTGCCTAAAACACTTGTTGGCATTTAGTTTGTTCTCAAGAGTACAGAAAAAGCAAAGTGTGAATAGAACACAGAGAAAAATGAGTTTAAGAGGGATGCCAGCATGGAGACCTCTGAAAACATCACTGTGCTCCAGACACTGGCATTTCTTGTACCATACACACCTCTAAATACATGAGATATATCTGCTGATGCAGTATTTTACTGGTTGTGCAATATTTCAGTAACTGGCAGGCACAAACTGAGGAAAAGAATATCAATACACCCCTGAGACAAACACACTTGTGCCCACAGGGATTTTTTATTGGCCCCAGTCATTAGAATATGGCCAAGCATGAGGAGCTGTGAGTCCAGTGCCAGCACTTCAGGCTTTAATTTATCTCTGGCTTGCAGTTTTCTAACTGCTGTGTGTGTTTAGGTTCCTTCTAACAATGTTCCCCAATTTAGGAACAAAAAGAATGGAAAATACCCTTCAGAAAATAGAATTATGTTGTCATTGAGTGTACAGGACAGCTATGATTCTGGGTTTTGTTTTCTTTGACAAGATAAAAAAGACCTAACCCTAAGCTCATGTTCTAAGTGCTGAAATTTAGAGAAAAAAATGTTTCTAGATTAATGTCTTATTTATGCCTTTAAATGCAATAGAATCACTTTAAAATGAGGTGTGTCAAACAGAGGGAAGAAATCATTAAATCACTTTTTAAATCACTTCATTAAACCACTGACAATGAGTTCAGCTACAGTATATGAGTTTATATATATATATATGTATGTTTATATGTATAGTTATATGTGTATGGTCTTTTCCTTGCAGACTTCCTCTATAATGAATGGGCAAAGAGAAACATTTTTAGAATGTGGTTTTCCTGATCATCTTCTGCTTCAAGATGAGATGAATCAAGTGTTACAAGCACTGATTTCTCCCCACTGAGAAAGAGGTATTTATAGTCTCTATATAGCAAAATAAGGGTGAAATTTTCAGATACAGATGTCTTCATTTTCACCATGTAAAGCTAAATAGAATCCTATTCTCACATGCTGCAAAACTTAGAAAAAAATATCCCTGTAGCCATAATTGCAAATTTTTATAAACCCACTAGTGTTGCAAGGCTTGCAAATTTTTTAGCATGAATGGGAATGACACACTCCTGAAAGCCTGTCCCTCTCTGCAGAAAGCTGAATTTAGCTCTTCTGACTCCTCTGAAAGAAATGTGCAAAGAGCAACTTTAACAGCAGCAGCTGTTGGGGAGCTGCTGGGTTTGCTCTGCATCAGGAGGGGACCAGTGATGTGAGAGTGGATGTCCTGGCTGGGTTCAACAATAAAACATCCTGGTGTTAATTTGGATGGACAGGTTCTGCCAAGGTTCACAGTCTCAGCTCATTTCCAGGACTTTGGGAGGGTTTCAGCCTTGTCCTCAATTGATCATTTTTACTCTATTGAAATCAATGATTCATCACCAGTTGCTCTCTTGTGATACATTACTTTTTCTCCATCTCTGTAAAAACCTATGATTTCATCTTGTTCAAAATCACTTCAGAAAGGCTGTATAATTTATCTGGTTTTATTACTCAAGAATTTTGCCTCTTTTCTTCATGGAAAAGCCATAGTGGAAAAATTCTCTCCTCTCCAAGTGCTCCTTCACATCCCCCTGTGAATGTGCTCCAGTCTTCAGAGAGGTTTTGCATGTTGGCCCTTTTTAAACTGAAGCATCAAGCACCAGAATGCAATCAAGGAGCACAGGGGAAGCAGTGAATAAAACTGTGAAGGGCTCGTAGCCAAATCATCACAGGGAGGTGGGAATATCAGGATGATGGTGGTCTGGATCTGAAAGTCAATGGCTGCTTGAGATTGCTCATTCCTAACCTTTGACATCTATATCTGCTTTTCTTCCTGTTCTTGAAAAACCTCTGCAGCATAACAGAGTAAAAAGGCATCGTGTGTTAGAAATTTAGTCCAGATTCTTTCTTTCCTCAGGTTGCCTGCACTTCATAAAGGGAAACAAAACAAACAAACCCCAGAACCCATCAAATTCTGTTATCTTCAGGCACAGGCACAATTATTATTAAAATTAGGTTGGTTATTAAAAAACAGCACACAGTATTTACACTTTTCGTTTTGCTTTGACAGACTTGTCCAATTTATATTGAAGATTAAGGACATGCATAGATCTGTCCCATCAGAACTGCTTTTCATCAATTTTATTTATATGGCACTGACAAATACTGCAAGTCATATGAACATTCATTAATGTTGTTTTCTGGAGGGTTTTTTATCTCATTCGCTCCTTAAAAGAATTGTGATGCCATATTTGTAATTTTAGAGATAATAATCTTGTCTAGATACATTTACATTATGTGCTATAGAATTCCATTTCTCTGTGGCAGCACCTCAGGTATAAGATATTTTTGTCTGACAGTAAATTTTTCCTCAAATTTCACTCAGAACTTCCCACAGTTATTTTAAACTAGTCAGTTCATAAGAATCTGAATAAATGCATTTTTACAACTGTACCTAGATCGGCCTGTCACTATTTTTTGAGCTGTTTTAGCTATTAGACTCAGTAATATTTTTCTCTCTGAGTTGCTGTGTTTCTCCCAGACAATCTTAGTTTCACTGCCTCATTCTTGCCACCTTTTGATTGCAACTGAAATGTTGTCCTACAACCCTAAAGAAAATATAACCAAGGAGGAAACCTATAATTTTATTCTAATCTACAATAATTAAATACTGAAAATCCATACTTTCATCAAAAGAATCACAATGTGCTAATAAGACTCCAAGAATCCTCTGCTGAAATAGGTGTGGGAATCCTTCCTGTAAAGTGTCCCTTCTGCTAATATTTCACTTATTCTTTCAGAATGTGTCCCTTCACTGGAACTGGAAAAACAAAAATCAGGTAGGAATAGTGGGACCAAAGCCATGTTCCTGTTTGCTGTAGGAATCAGAAATATTTTCCCCAATAATTAATTACTTAATTAATAAAACCTTTGCAGCTTTCTTTAGTAGGAAAGTAACTTTACCTTTCTTACACCACTTTAATTAACAACTCCAGAATAAAAATTTAGGCAAGATATGCTTTTGGTTTATTCAAAGGTGCTACCTGTTGTGTGAATGAGATCAGTCAGGGTCTCTCCCTGGTCTTTTCTGGGATTAAATTCAAGATAGACTTGCAGAAAATCCCAGTGAACACAGTGTCTGCATTCCCAGCATCTCTTTATCTGAAAGCACAAGGAGGGCAGACTGGAGCACTGTGTGAACACTTTTGAATAAGACAAAGTCCATCATATATTTTATCAAAATTCTTTCAACTTCTAATGGCTTAAACCAGTATTATACTTGAATTTAGCAACAGATTTTTTCCCCCCATTCAAAGAGAAAATCAGGAGCGTGTTCCTTCTGCTCTGTTTTCACTAAAAAGTTTTAAAGATCTCTTATGGAGGAGTCACTACCTTAATCTGTATTTGGCTTATTAAGGGTACCTCAAAGCATGTGAGGGTGTTAGCCACCAATCTTACCAAACAGAAATGTTTAAAATCATTGGCCTGCATTAGGAGCTTTGTGAGATTTCTAAATATCTTCCAGTGTGATCTCACACTTTTTTGTAAATATTCCTATTGTTTTCATTTCAGACAGGTTTGCTTCTGTATCAAGTTGGAGGCTGCATTCCCACTCACTGTTTTCTTGAGTGTTTGTTCCTAACAGTAATTTTTGCTTGTTTCTGATTTGTTCTTATTTATTTTAAGCTTGTGGAGTGATCTGCACTGACTTTGCTGTCAAGAGATTTCATTTGTGTGTGAATTCCTCACTCTCCTTTCATAAACTTGATTTATGGCTTGCCTTTGAACCTGTTCATTTTGCCTTGTGCTAAATGTGAGTTTGAGACAGAGCTGTACTAATTTGTCATCTTTTGCTACATAAAGTTTTCTCCTCCGTGCTTCTCCCTTTTCATGCATTCTGAAATGTGCAGCTTAGGCTAAGACTAAGAACTGGCTGTTGATTTCCTTTGAATATTTTTAATATTTAAAATTTGCTTGGACTCTTTGCAGAGCTAAAAATTTGGCAACCCTAAGGCCTTTTCCCACCATGCCCTTAGGAGTTGGACTTGATGAACCTTTTGTGTCCCTTCCAGTTCTGAATACTCTGTGATAATAAGGTAATCAATTGCTAAAAAATAATTTAGAAATGAAAGCCACCTGTTTGGTATAGCCCTGCTTATTATATGGGTACATAAATGTAGTCAAAAGGAGGTGATTGGTAATTAATTCCATTAAAAAGAAATCTAATTCTTGAGGCTGTGATATTAAATGCTCTTTATATCCTTGTGATGGGTTGTAGAGGCAGTTCTCTTTCTAAACTGAATTTCTTTCAAGGGTGTGTTCCATTGGGTTAACCTCTGTCTTCAGCAGTCCTGAGCAAATTTTTGGCATGATTTAATTTTTAATTACTTATTTGGATGGGTTTTTCTGTGAGGCTTCTTAGTTGGCTAATAGTAAGATATGAAGTTAAGCCATAGCCACACATGAGATTTAAACTGTAAGACCGAGCCCAGAGGTTCATATTACCTTTAATACATTTAATTTAGCAAGATTTTACAGAAATGCTTTTGGAGCAATGTAGCTTTTATCATTAAAGAAATAATAACTTTTTTTTTTTTTTAAAGGGTCATTGATATGCCCTTACCTTGTCCCACACAACATTTGCTCAGGTGTTGCCTTCAGAAGCTGTTTTACAGTTTGGCTTGTGGACCTAAATAATCATTAAATATACCCTGGAGAATGGAGGGTTGCCAAGAAATAGATGAGCAATGAGAAGTAAAAGCAGGGAAAGAGGGATATGAAGAGAAGTCCAAAGTGAGAAATTTTTCAGTGCAGAATGCAAGAGGGAGAAAGATTAAAAGAATAAAAATTAGTCATTGTATCTTTGAAAGATTTTCTGGGATAAAAAAGTACATGTAACAGAAAGATATTAAATTGGAAGAGCTTTTTTTATTTGGATACTCTCCTGATTTTATGTGGGACAGTGCTAATTCTCTTGTTAGTACCTGGTATATGGGCAATTCCATAACCCTGGAAACAAATCTTTCCAAATGGACTCTGAACAGGGAAGAAATATTGTTTCATTCATCTTAAAAATTAGATAGAATTATCAATATTGTAAAACTTCGAAAAACATTTTGTAGAAATAGAAGTCCTTGAGACAGGTTTGCATTGTAAGCAGATAAGCAATTAAGGAAAAAGAGTTTGTTACCATAATAGCTTCTTATTGACCCTTTTATTGAACATAAGAATCTCAGAAGTACCTTATATTTTAAGGGTATTTTATAGAGTTATAAAGTAGACAGAGGAAGTGATACATAAAACTGCTTTTCATATTTAGTTGAAAAAATGACACAGCTTCTGAAAAGCAATTTTCTTTTTTGCTGTATTTAATTTCTTCTTTGTCCCTTTTAAAAGCCAGCAAATATAGAAAAAACAAAATTAAAAAGGTATTTATTTGCAATAAATACCTCCCTGGCTCTGACCCAGATTATTCCTTCTGTCTGTTTATACTTAAAACTTAATTTTGCTGAGGAGTCAAGTGTCTCTGGACTGGTCCACCCCTCATGAGCCATATTAGGATGGTGGAGGCACATGTGTACATGCATGCTACACAAATATTAGGTTACTGTATGAAAGTGTGCTTTTGGTGCTGCATAGCCCGAGTCAGGAGAGCATCCTGACTGTTTAATTTTGGGTTTTGCCCTGGTCTAGCACAGCAGGGGTTGCCCTTTCCTTAGCTGGAAGAACTGTGTTGGGTTATTGAGCTGCACCAGGGGAGCCTCTGGGGAGCAAAAACACGTTTGTGTGTTTGGACAGAAATTTCCATAAGGTACAGGAACAAAGCTGATGGGATCTGACAATGCCCAGTGGGGGCATGATAATTCATGGACAGCAGTAGGATTTGGAGTTTAGTCACAGCATAAGTGAAGGGTGTCCAAAACCATCCATCCATCCATCCCTGTGACAGTCCCCTGGAGTTGCTTCCCTTCACCTTTGTTAATCACATGCAAAGGATCGGGCTGGGACAAGCAGATCTTTGCTGGCCACAAACTGATGCCTTCAAGGTTCACACTGCAGCAGCTTCTGTAGAAAATCTGTTAAGCTCATTCTCAGATTCTCTTTATTGGCATGTAGTTAATTGCTGCTATCTGGATTAGCTTTTTTTTTTTTCCAGTTAAATCAATCATTAACACTCAGTGTTTGGTTTCAAGGGCATTAGGATATTCTTGCAGTCTGCACAATTTAAACATCTGGACAACACTGATTGTGGATGGTTCAGGTGCAGATGGGGATTTCTTTTTTCCTGGTTTAGCTTTATCCTTTTTTTAATTAGGGTCATGTATCTCATGTATGTTTTGTAAATATGACAGGAAGGCTTCCTGTCTGTGCCAGTCCTGCTGCAACAGGACCACAGTAAAAGAGGGTTTAATGGTGACAGCAACAAGGAAAAGAGATTCTGACCCTTCTTAAAGTTTTACTGTCATTACTGATGGTGAATAAGAAGAGGAGATAGGTGGGGTAAGATCAAATTTGGAGAGGGGAAAGTTTACAACAAAAGTAATGCCGGAAAAATGCAAGAAAGGTTTTTTACTGGAATCCTTCATCTTGTGAAGGGTGATGCTCACCTGTTTATACTTAAAACTTAATTTTGCTGAGGAGTCAAGTGTCTCTGGACTGGTCCACCCCTCATGAGCCATATTAGGATGGTGGAGGCACATATGCTATACGAATATTAGGTTACTCTGTGAAAGAATCTGAATTCTGCCAACAGTGTGACAACACAGATTACAAACTTTGTGGTGAATCTTTATTTTTTCTCTATTGAACAAATTCCCTTTACCTGCACTCATAGTTCTTGATGGCAGTGCTCAAAGATGTTCTGAGCTGCTTCTTCCTATAATTGACTAAGAGGTGACAAATACAATATCTCCAAGGAAGACCCAATTTAAAGGCCACATTAGTGCAGGGTCTTCAGCCCAGTACAATATTATAATAAACTTTACTCCTTGTCTCTACTGAGAATACCCAGCAGCCTTTTCAAGTTTTTTTACCCTCCCAAAATACAAAATAGGCAGGGCACATGCCAGGCTTAGGGTTATTCTGGCTTGGGTTTAGAAGTTCCATGGATTCTGCTGCTCTCTCACTCCAATCCTGGCTGACAAATCTTTAGTCATAACACCAATTCTCTCTCCTTGACTATTATTTCAGAAGATGATTTAAGAAAGCACTTAATAGCTTTAAGGAGGACAGTAAATGATCCCAGTGGAACTGATATGCAAATATTTTTTTAGTGCATTGCTGAAGCAGGTTTGCAAGTCTTATTTCTCACCTCGGTGGTAGAACCACAATTTTCCTGCTGCTAACCACTTTCCCTCACCAAAGAGGGTTCATTTGGGAACAACTAATGCTTTCCCAATAACCTACAAGGCACTCCAGCTGAACATTTCTGTGCTTAGTAAATATGCTATTCAGTTGCTAAGAAGAGTAATGAATCCTTAAGTGTACATAAGAATGATTTATTGCATAATGTGAATTTACAGCCCATTACGGGAAATAATTACATTCCACTAATTACAAAACTTAATAGTCACTCCAGCCTAGGAAACAGCAGTGTGAGCAAGCAGATTTGCAGCCATGCATTCAAAAGAATGAACTACATGAGAAACAGCTGAAAATCAGTTTACCATTTAACCCCAGCTCAATTCAGAGATGTAATTCATGACAAAGTTGTTTTGATTTCTTTTTTCCCACGATCAACTTTTCTAAAAACTTGGAGGAAATGGGATCATTAAAGAGAATGAGTAGAAGCATATTAAGAAAGTTGATCAGTCTTCAGATGCACTGCTGTTCACACTGGGCAGGCTTGGGCAAGGCTTGGTTCTCTCCTTTGAGCTGTGGAAATGATGGATAACTGCCAGAATGGATTTTGTAAATGTGCACAACAAAGGGCAACACGTCTGCTTGGAGATTTCCAGCTGAAATGTAGGCAGTATTTATTTTACTCTTGGAAACCTGCTTCACCTCTCAGCATCTTGACAAGGCTGCACAGGGTGGTGTGGGCTGCAGGCTCCACAAGTGAGATATGGAATGTAGGAGACAGATTTTCGAGCAGGATCTGTTAAAATAAACAGGAAAATTGCCAAGGACAATTTTAGTTTGATGGAATGGCATCTAATAGGAAGTTGGAGCATGTTGATTGATATAAAGGTTTTGATGCTTAGTAAAGTGAATGTGATGGATAAAAGAAAAGCCACCCATTATGAGGAGTGGTCTGTTTAACCTTCAGAGTGACTCTTGTGGGTTTTAAGAATAACTTCTTGGCAGATTATTTGTTTTGTCCTGGACTTTCTTTCACTGACCAAAAAAGTTCCAATTTTACAAGATTCAGATAGGGACAGCAGGTTGTCAGCAAATTGTCAATCAGTGTGCAAATAGTGGAGAGTGTGTGGCAAAACTGTTGTCTTTGGATGCATGCACGTTGCAGAAGATGTTAAATGATAATACTGTCCAAAGCTGATGAATTTTTTTGGAGAATGAGAAAACTTCAAGAGCACAATCAGTTGCCTAAGGGCTTATTTAAACACAACTGCAACTTTTGCTTCCATAACTTAACAAATTCTCATCAGTATGAAACTGGCAAAGCAATGTTTGGGCTACTAATGGATACCAGATACATTCACAGGTTTGAAAATTATGCTTTTGATCTTATCAAGACATGGGAGAACTGTAGTCCTTTTGTAAGTATAAAACACACAAAATATTTTTATGTGTTTGTAGCCAAAGGCATTGTTTCAAAACATAAATCCCTTGACAAGTTTCATTGGTTTTACAAACAGCTGATCAAGGATTAAGTTTGGTTTTTTTTCTTCTTAAAAATACTGTAAATTTAGGATTTTACCTAAGGTTTTTTTCCTTCCCCACTTCAAACCAATATTATTTCAGAATGAAAATATATGTCATTAAATGCCATTTGGCCTCAGCTCTAGCCAAGCTAGTTGATGTAAATTACTTTCCTCTCTCTCTCATCTGATGTTTTCCTAACTTGCTTGACATTAAAATATCAATGAAGTAGGAATGCCAAAAATTGCCTAATTTGCCTACCTTTAATTTTTTGTTAATTAGTCCAATTCCATTAGGTCCTAGGATTTATGGCTCCTGTATGGAAAATGGATTCATTTTCTCTTCTACCTGCTAATCTGCATGCAGATGGAGATAGCTGCAGTTTTCTTTCTGTGCATTTTTGGTGTTAGCAAATTATTTAAAGGAGCTTTTAAAAAATGGGAAAAGCAAAAATGATGCATAGAAGCCAGGAGGGAATTCAGTTATATGATGATATTTGCATGTCTGTTTAGGAAGTTCAAGCCTAAGGTTATCTTTTCCAGTCCATACATTTCCCAGGATTACAAACACAAGGCTGAAGTTGTTCATTTTTACCTCTGTTTACAAACTGTTTGCAGCAAATTGCAATAGACTTGAATGAATATGATCATTGCTGTTGATTTAAATAAACACTTGCAAAACAAAGAGGTCAGATCCTGAATTTTTTTGAACAGCTAGAGTACAAATGGTTCAGCAGTTGTGGACTACTCAACACTTTAAAAGTCACACTTCCTATTATGACAAGCAGCCTAAATGTTGTTTCTGTGTCCTAAATGTGTGGCTATCACTTACATCAAGGTTTTCTTGGCATGAAAGGTTAAATAGGAAGATTGTTACAACATTAGGTAACCTTGCCACTGACTTTCTTTTTGAGCTGGAAAATAGATTTTAGTCCAACTGCAGCAAAAGCTGCTCACCTCATTGATGGATGCATCCAGTCAGCAGCTGGGGAATGATACAGTGAAGGACCATTCAAATGATTTAGCTGATATATGAGCACTGCCCTGAAATTTATGGCTGACAGAGAAAGGAGTGACCAGGCTCTGAGACAGCCAGGATTTAAGTTCATGGTTTGTGTGTTGTTATCACAGCAGGATGCTGCTAATGTCAGCCTCGTGTTCTGTAGCCTTGGTACTTGTGTATTTTGTAATATTTGGGCTTGGTCACATCCTGTGCCATTGGAACTGCAGAGATCACATGATTTATAGTCTATTTATTATGTAGACTCAGTTTCTCCTCAGCAAGGGCTTCTCTTCAGAGTCTTTAACTTAATATCCACTTAGATTATTAGCAGATATGAAAAAAAGTTTCTTATATAACATGTATCCAAGGTAAGTACCCAAGGTTAAAATGGAATATTGCTGTGGTAAAGAAGGATGTATAATTTACCAATGA
Source organism: Toxostoma redivivum (assembly GCA_013397375.1). Taxonomy (NCBI): domain Eukaryota; kingdom Metazoa; phylum Chordata; class Aves; order Passeriformes; family Mimidae; genus Toxostoma; species Toxostoma redivivum. The sequence continues at coordinate 16,911 of VXBI01002036.1, read as the reverse complement.
AAGAATTGTAGAGGGGCTTGAGGTTAAGCTGCCCATAAATCTCTTTGCCCCAAGACCCATTCTGTAGACTCCTTATTTATTAAACAATCAGTATATATTTCAGACCATGCTATTGGCACAACTCAGCAGATTTTCTTTTACTCTTTGCTAAGGTCACAAATTCAGCAAAACTGAACCTTCAGCAGACCTGAGCAAGATCGTTGTTAGTGTTCATTCAACCTTAATTTGAGGCTGGATGTGATGATGATGAGCTGCTTTCATATCTATCCTCTCTGTGTGTGTGTGCAGGGATCCAACCCCTCACTGTGCCACGATGATTTGAGCAGCTTACACAGCAAAACACTTTCTGCAGGCACTGTGTGCACAAATGAGGAGTGTAAAGCTTTTTCAAACTTGCTAATGCACCCAGCAGCTAACTATGAATAATGATTTGCCAGGCTGAACATTGACATGCTCCTCAGCTCCTGATGAAGTGCTGGATGGGGCTTTGCCAGCCAGGCAATTGTCAATCAAGTGGGGATGTGTCAGTCCCCTTTGCTTCTCAGAACAGGCTGGACTCTGGTCCTGCTGTATTAACTTCTCTGCTGTTTTTTTCTTATATTTCTATGTTTTCACAGAAGTATTTTCCCTCTTGAATTATGTTTAGCTGCCCTTTCTCACAGGTACTCTCTTGCATCCTAAAGTGCTTGTATCCAAGCAATTGATTGTCTCAAAAATCCATTATTACCAGGGAGATCTCAACAGCATTCCAGCAGAAGCTGACAAGCAGATGATGGATTGTTCTCATTAAACACTGATGCTCATATTGTAAACAGTGCCCCAAACTTTCAAGGATTCAAAGTAGGATTCAAAGTTAGAAGAATGGAAGTCTGGAAAGATTAAAGCTTTCCATGGCCCAGAAGTAAGTATGTCATGAATTCTTCACCAATGTTTATGAAGGCTTTGGGGCTCTTTGCCTTTGAGTCCTCTAGAAAGTCTGAGATCCTTTTATTGTTGTGTAAAGTGTGATTTTTATATGTAACAACAGAGAAGCAACTTCTAGTCAGGTTTAAATTGCAAGTTTCTTCCTGTTGTGTATTAAATTCTCTTATTAGCTGGGTTTTTAATGCCATATTGGAGTTCTAGCATAAATATATTCTAAATGATTGACAGTAATTTCTTTAGCAAGGGTCAGGAAACTTAAATCATTACTTTTATAGAAGAGGAAAATGTGGATCTAACCATGAATATATTTTTCTATGCAGCACTTAAACTAGAACTCTGACTATGCATGACAGTGCCAGGAACTGGATCATGCTCTTATAAAGTATTCTAGTTTCTACTGAAAAAAATGTCAGCATTACATCTGGCATCAGATTTTTCATTTTCTTTTCTAACAACTGATAACCTAAGGGCTTTGAAAAGGCTTAGTAATTTTGAATTTTTATTCTGTCATGGTAATCTGATACCAGTTCTTGCACTTTGTTGCTGCACTATTCCTGAGGCATTCTGCTGAACCACTGTAGCTGGATTTTGGACAGAGTAAGTTTTAATGGATGTTTATTTTAGACACAATGCCAAAAGAGGAAAAGAAAAAAAGGCAATTTTGTCTCAGTCTTTAAAAGGAAATCCACTAACTGGGGCCTTTCTCCTTCCTGGTTTACTGCTGAATTTAGATCTGTGTAAGTCGTTGTGGAGCAGTCCTATTTTGGCTTGCCAAAGGGGCAGGCAGGCTGTGATGTGGAACAGGACAGGCTGTGAGCTCTGCCTGGCAGCAGCTCAGTGTTTGCAGGGACACACGCCAGGGTCCTGAAGAGAAAAGCACCCTGCCAATCTGCCAAGGTGTGTGCTGCTTCAGTGGCCCCCTGCACACAGCTCAGAGCAGCCTGCTGTGCCTGCAGAGCACCTGGCCAGGGTGGGGCACCCAGTGCCTCAAATTGCCCACGGATTTTCAGGTTCCATCGCTGGCTGGAGTTTATAAACACATCCTGATAACTCTGACTCATGGGGACATTGACAGCTCCGTATTTAGACCCCAGGAAAATCTTTGACTTTATCCTCCTGAAAGATTTTTCATCTGTGCACCATTACATCCCTCTTTGTTCCCCTGAGATCTGCTTCCCTCCTAAAAGGACACGAGGGAAGGGGTTCTGGGGATGTGCCTGAAATGCCACACTTGATAAAGGCATCATGCTTTGATAATCTTTCTCCCAGCACCTTTTTCAAGTGAGGGGTGATCAGGCTTCTGTCAGAGCCCCTGTTCATCTCCAGGCATCCCTCAGCAGGCAGCCCAGCCCTGACACCTGAGGAAATAACAGCTTGCCACCTCTTCAGAGGCAGAGTCACCTTGGAGGATCTGTGCTACCTTCATTTTTCTCCCTCTAAAAGGCTGTGTAGTGCACCTAAGCCTGTTATATATGTATTTTTCTTTTCCCTGAGTGACTAGCAAGATGCAATTTGGTTTTGTTTACACTGCTGTCAAAAATGGAAACGGTTTGGATGCAAATTTTAACCTTAAATTGACTCGAAACACGATGAAACTGTACAGAAGAGGATCAGCAAACACACAGAAAGAAACATAGTCTCTCTTTTTTATAGATGACTGCCCTAATATTATATGTGCTAAAGTATGTAATTTATTCAGATTTATATATCAGTAATATACAATTTATTCAGACTACCCATATATTAGTAAATGCTAACTTCCATTTATTTACCAAATTATTGCTTTCCACTTGTATCCACTTGCTTGATTTGCATCAAACTTTATCTGAGACTTTGGCTTTAATCAGGAAGGCCTAAAGATAGAAATCTAAATTTGCAATTAAAGCTTGAAGTTTAACAAGGGTCTGACATTTTTTGTAGGCATGATATTGCTGGGGAAAAAAAAAGAAAAAAAAAGGAAAAAGTCAGCAGCTTATTTTAAAACTGTTATTTTTAATTAATGAGCTATCTTTCCATGGTCCAAATTATCCTGGATTATGGGACTGCTAGTTCTCACTCCTCATTTAGAGCCATACCTTTTGAGGAAAACAGTTCTGCCTGTTTCTGAATACCTCAGAAATTTCTCTACTTTAAATTACTCTCTGAACTGATTTACTTTAATGAACTGACATGGGGAAAATAAAAATCTACCTTCAAAGCAAGTCTGTCTGCCAAGATGATATGGCTGGGAAAAGCTGATTTTAACTCTTCAAACAGTTTAACCTACTCACATTAGAAACCTCTGCTTTACTGGTTCAAAAATCTGCTCAGTGAATGCTACCTCAATTATTTTATTTAAATTCTAGAAAACGTAATGAGTAAGAGATAGAGAAGCAAAGGATTTATTAGTTTTTAAATTATGCTGATACATTTCTCTGATGTCAAAGAAATAATTTTGTTTAAATTAAATTCAATTGAAATATTAAACAAACACTATTATATTAATGTTAAATATTTCCTTAACAAAGCTTTCCTCAGAAATAGATCCCACATTGCAGTTTCCGCATCAATATTATACCTTTGCATGTGCAGTGTCTCCCAGAAACTTCACCATTTTCAGCCCAGAGGCTTCCACTTCAGGGGAATTTTGATTCTGAAGAAGGATTGATCTTCCCCATGAGTAGGAATTAGTTTATTACAAACAAAACACAACAAACAACAGCCTACTACTCTGTTTCTCTGTTTAAATTTAGTCCACATGGAGATCAAGGCACATAAACACCATCTGAGAGGTGCTGATGCTTTTATTAAAAATTTAGATGAACATTAACATAGCCATAAATATGATAATGATGATAATAATTATTATTATTATAGTAATAGTAATAATAATAATAGTTTCTGGGAATGGTTTGTGCTGTACTCACCCTGCAGAGATTACTGCAATAAAACAAGGAGTTGTAGGAATTACTGAGCTCTTCATTATTATCATTCCAATGGCTCCCCAATGTGCACTTGGAAAAAACCCTGAAACACAGTGAGAAGTTAATGTGAGCACACTGCTACCTTTCCCCAAAGGTTAATAATTCATCTCTACCCATATGAAATACCAGAACGCCCTAATCTGTGCTAAACTAAGGAATTTAACTTTAAATTTTCTTTTCTTTCCAGAAAAGCCTCTTGGTTTATAAAAGCACACTGGCTAAACTGCAGGCTACATTATTTTCCCAGCTGAGTCACTGTGGTGAGACAGGGCAGAAGGAAAAATCCTGGAAGAATTCCTCAAAGGGGAAAAATATTCAAAGTGAAAATGACAGTCAGTCAGAGAAGCAAAGTTTACAAAAAAAACAAACAACTTTCTTTGCCAGCACTGACCACACAACTTTGGCTGTTTGCAAGAACAGTTTAGGGCCTTTCTGAGTTTTTCTGCAAGCTTAATTTAGCAGTTTCTTTTGTAGCTAAGGTGAAGTCAAAAGAGGTCACATTTAAGCTGAGGAAGCTCACCTGCAAAAATTCTGCAGCTTTTATGCAGTGACATCCCTTTTGGCATTTTAGTCTCATCATCCCCAAGGCCTGCAGGACACAGGACCATGAGTAAGCTCGAAATAAATGGAATAATTCAATATCCTCAGCCTTAAACATTCAAAGATCATGACTTGTCTCCCTTCCCCTATGCTCTCTGCATAGCAGAAATTAAGTTGGATTTTTAAAACCTGCTAATTTTTTTTCCCCCAGATAAATATGTGAATTCCTCTATTTGCTTTCACAGAAACCTGTTTCAAAAATGTTCTCAGCTCGTTGATCTGGAAACATTTTTTTTTTTATTTATTAAAATATGCCAGCAGAGATCCTTACAAGCATATGAGAATTTCAGGAGGCAGAAATAATTTTAACTATGAGACATTGCCACATCATTCCTGGAATAACTTCCACATATCCTCCACAATAGCCTGAAACACCAAAGGATTTTATTTTATTTTCCCTTTGAAGCTGTAAATATCAGGTTAAATAATTCTTATGCTAAATTCCATGTGCCTTTCCCCATTCATGGGAATAGAGAAGAGCATCCATGCTTGGAGATGAGCAGGATTTGGGGGCCAGTGCCTTGGTTATTTGCATTCAGCCTTGGGATGGACTTTGCAAGAAAAAAAAAGCTGCTTTTACCAAGTTTAAAAGCAGGAGGGAGATTTAACCAGCTAAGCTCAGAAGGACATAACAACAGAGCAGCTGGTGATTATCAAAGGATTTATGACAAGGTTAAGTAGCATATTAAAGGTGTCCAGCACAAATTTCTGTTTCTTCCTCATCTCTTAGGTTTCTCCTAGCTCCAGCAGCAAGCAGGCAATAGGTAATGTATTATATCCTTGCAAAGAAATCCCACAAACCAGAAAAAATTTTCAGGATGAACCAGGAAAAGAACAATTCAATTCTCTGTAAAAAACATTCCTTCTCCTATAATGAATATTGCACACAATTTTATCAGGCTCTTACTTGGTATACTTTGTTGCTAATAATTCCAATTATATCAGAAATTGAGGGTTTTTTTTTCTTTTTTTAAAGATCTGTGAGACTTAAAATGACCCAAAAATGTAAAGCTGGTACACTCAGGGTATGGGAACGACTTAAATCTGCAATCTTGCTTTTGGTGTTGCTGAAGCCTGAAGTGCAGTCCCTTTTCTAATTAGGTGGTGTCACTTCATGTCACTCCTCACAGCTGCACTCATTCTGCCGTATAATCAGAAATACACAAAAAAATGGGGAATCAGGGTCAATGAAATCTGTTTGGGTTCTGTTATAAATTCAAAACGAAAGGAAATTTTCAATCTGCTGGGCAGAACTCAGCAGAGCTGGAATTGAGCAATCCATAACCTCTCTTCGAAAGAGTTCACTTCGAAAGAGTTTTGATGGCTTGATGGCTTCTGCTCCTTCCTCTCTGCAAGTCTCTTCTGAAGAATCAAGCTATCCTTTTCTCCTCTCAGGGATTTTTCTTTTGCTAGCAATTCCTATTCAAACGTCCTTGCTTTCCAAAGCTCATTTCTTTTCCCATCCTTAATTTTTGACTGAAGGTGTAGAGTTGTGATTCTTTAACTTTTGGATTTTGTGGCGATGAGATGCTGGTTTATACATCCCAAAAAGTATCAAACCCAATGCTCTGAGAGGCTGGAAGTACTAAGGAAAGAGTTCCTGATGGAACTTGGTGAGGTCCAAGCAGCTCCCACTAAAATGTGTGTGCAGTAACTGGCTTAATTACCTCTTATATACAAAACTGTCCCTTTTTAGCATCATGTGAAGCCCAGTGAACAAAAGCAGATGCATTGCATGGAAAACCCTGGCTCTGGCAGGAAGATAAAGAGAATGGACTGATAGATCCTCACAACTTCACAAATCTAGGATTCCCAGACTTTTGCTTAATCAGTTCCATTATTTCAGCTGAGTTGTTATGATGTAGCAGTTTTTGTGCAAAATGAAATCAGTGGATGTGTCTGTGCTGCACAGCACACAGTATGGAGGAGGAATCACCAGCAATATCAAGTTGTCCTTTAAAAAATAAAATTAAAAAAGGGAAAGCTACTAAATTTGTGAAATTAGCAAAATATCTGCTGTCCAGCAGGTTAATACTGGAGAACATAAAACTTTGCAGTTCTGCTGTTCAGTGTCGCTAAATCCTGGCATTACTCTTTGGAGAGAAATTACAGTTGCAAAAATGGATGTGGTAAATAGGAAACTAATTGCTGACCACCCATTTTCAGGAAGGAAAATCAGGTAAGTGCATAAACAACTGTGTTTTTAACACAGAATAAACTGCTATACCATGTTTCTAATATACATATATAAAAATTAATGTATAGTGCTTGAGCAAAGTTATTAGTGTGGCAATTGTAGTACAGTAATCTAATGTACAATGGCTCTGTTCTTCCAGTGGAGAACTTTACTGGGAAAAAAGATATTGGTATTTTCTTTAAGAAATGCACTATTTAGTCCTATCGATTTGGAGATTTCTTCAATATTCTAGACTAGCTTTTTTCATTGCATATACAATAGTTCTGTTCATTATGAGCATTGACAGAACAGCTGCATTTTGTTATTTCCACAGAAAGGAAAAGATAAAGAAATCAGTTTTGTCTCTGATTTTGGCTGAGAGCTGGTTTCTACTCTTTTATTTCCATGGAACTCTTTTTCAGACTGTGCTGGGTCTTCTGCTCAGGTGAGTTTAGTGGCTGCTGCAGGGTGGAGTTTCTGGGATTTTTGTTTGAAAAGCACCCAGAATGCTTGCATTTTTTAAAAAAATCAGATTATTCTGTTACAGTGACCACTATCAGGCTTAGTCACATCACTTAGACCTAATGGTATTGTCTGAGCATAGCTCAGCTGAATTGCAGGTCATAAATTCTTACTTGTGTATTGATGCCTGTGTTTAAAAAAGTGATGGGGACAAATAACCCAGTAAACAACATGGAAAGCAAGGAAAAAATCTCTCTTCAGATTACCAATTTTGCTGCTCTTTCTCTTAGAAGACATTTATTCCATTTGTGTTCTAAAAAATTACTTAGAAAAATAATCCAGTAAGAGCATGAAAAACAAGCTTTCCTCTGATTACCAACTTTACTATTCTTTTTCTTATGAAAGATTTATTTTGTTTTCCCCATTGTAAGTCAGGATAATGACTGGAATGTGCTTTCAATTTTTTAAAGTTAAAACCATGAATTTTCACCCGTGCATTCCTATCACATTTGGCCTGACACAAGAATTCAAAATATTAAAGGATACATCTCAGTTGGGAGTGTAAGTTATTTGGATGTTGCAAACAATCTAATAACTTCTACAGTGCTTGTAAGGTGAGAATGGCATCCAATTTGAGCAGCTGTTGGGGAAAGGTGGCAAATTTTCTCTCACTGACATAAAATACTTTAGCACAAAGAAAAAACAGCACTAAAACTGCAAGAGAAAGAGATAAATTGGGAACTATAACAACAGAAAAAAAGTGAATTTTCTCTCTGTTTATTGCAAGTGCTGTGTTTGACAACTCACCTACTGGAAGATGTTCTTTCTGAGGTAATCCTTTCCTGACCTTGATTAGGGAAGTGGCATATCCTGCTCTGAATACATATATTTAATTTTGTCTCTGTGTCAAGCACAGGCCAGATGCTTTTAATAGGAAACAATAGAGAAATAGAAAATGAACCCACAGCTTTACACTCTTAAATCTGCTTCTATCAGGCTGCCCTGAGAAATGAGGAATAGCTGGAACTGCTGAGGAGTTGTAAGGATCAGTGCAGGCTTTTTGTCCCAATTCCTTTTAGCTGCCCCAGTGTCTGCTGACAAAGCAGCATCAGCCCTCTCTTAATGAGGAGCTTTGCCCCATTTCTTTCTTTTTGGTCACCACCCCAGCAGATTATGAGTATTCTCTTCATGTTTAAATGCTTGACTGAAAAACTCTCGTTAATATTGGCTAATTCTCATTCATCAGCCTAGAGGAGAAGGGGAAGAAAGGGAGGAAGGAAATTCCCCCTTGTTCCAGAACAGGAGGCTGTACTGAACCCCAGCAAGAGGCCCTCCTAGAGCCCCATTTTATATGAAAATTATTCTAAATGACAAATATTAAAGTACTGCCTGCATGCAGCAATCATGACTAGGTTTTCCTGCACTCTTCCCTTCTGGTTTTAGGAATGGCTGGAAATCTTTTGATGATGGCACACACTCCCCCCCATTTTGGAGGTAAATTGTAGGAGAAAATAAAGACCAAAGAGGTGAAATTACCAAAGTGGCCTAAAGAGATAAAGATAGGTTTAAAAATTAAATTCCCAGCGTCACAGCTCAATATCTTAACCATTCCTTGTTGCAGCATTTTAAACTTTTCCTGAATGTACAGATCCCTTTACTAGGCAACTTCTATGGAATAAACAAATGTCACTTGCATTGGCATCAAAACCAAGTGTCTAGCCCAAGGAAACAAAAATGACTTGACAAAAACTATTCCCTGTGTCAGGGACAGAGTTACAGTAGGAAAGTGGATATTTCACCTCATAATTTGTAACATATATTTGTTGACTCCAAATTTCCTTAGACTCGTGTAAATTATGATTTCTCACACACACTTTAAATAAACAAAGTACAGTAATTATTTTGAACTATTTTTTTTACTCTGAAAAAATCAGTTTACAGCCATTTTCAATATTTCCAGCTTTGCTCCACTTATAACACCTTCTGTTTCCTAGAGTTCTCACCATGTTTTTCACCACGACAGAATGCCAGTACAATTTATGGAATTAATCTGGAAACCTATTTGTCTTTATTTTGTTTCAATATTACAGCTTTGTGTTCTGTTAGTTCACCAATATTACTTCATTTCTGAAAGCATGGGGAAATATTTTTAAACTACTATAGATAATTGTTCTTTCAGTGTGTACTATACATTAATGTTTAATAGCAAGAACTGATTTTTATGACAGGAAACATTTCTAAAAGGTGCCTTTTCTACTTATCTTTATAACTTCTTGCAAATGGAAACTGCAATGAGAATGAAATGCATATGTGAGACACAAATTTCAGTGTAATTTTTTTTCTGATCTTTTCTGGTCCATGGTAATTGGTTGAATTAATTTGCTTCCACAACATCATTTTGAACAATACTTTGGTATGAACAAAATTACCTTGTCTAAACCTGTGTGCTACCACATTCAAAATGCTTTCAATGTTTACCCAATCTTGTACATCTTCATTTTACACTGCAATTTACAAGATAGATTGTCCTTCTGCCTCACCCAAACAGGTTATGTTTATTATCCAGAACTTTGCAAGTTCCAGTTGTTTTTCAGAGACATTTCAGTGACACTACTATAAAGAAAAAAGGGAATAAAGGACGTGCACTCATTAACCAATAGTCATCTTACAAATGAAATTTCTGCCTTTTAGAGTTATGTGAAAAAATAAAATTCAAGACTGCAGAGGAAATGAAGAACTTCATCTTCTTTAGGCAAACATATTACTGCATGCTCATATGAATGTTTTCATTATCATGTAGTGTAACAAAGGAACCACTGGAGAAGTTTCCTGTGCTTACAGTTTCAGTCTGGCTTTTCCCTAACTTTAGAAGTTTCATAAAGCTTGAGCTATAAATTATAGAGAGCTGGCAAATGATTAAAGCAGTTAAGGTAATTATTGCTCGTGTATCATAGAATAGTCAGTAATGCCCAACATTAGTTTATTATCATATATCATAAGTGGTTAATCCCTTGTACTTTTCCCATTCCTCCTTATAAACTGCTCACATGTATTTCCTTATAAACTCTATCAGCTGATAAGTAACACACCAAATATTGACCAGATTTGGTAACACAAATATTTTGTGTTCAAGTTTCATTTCCATGAAATTTGATTTCTTATTTATCATAAAGAAAGCATAACTGTCCACATAGTGGACAGTTACATATGCAATATATGTTTTTATTCTAGCAAGCATGACAGGTTTTATTATAGGAAGTCAAACACACAGACTTTGTACCAAAAATCAATGGGCCCTTCTGTTTTGTTTTCTCAGGAAGTTATTTTACCTTCAAGTGCATGGGAACTTTGCACATTTGCATGAAGTATAAGGAAGAAAGCAAAGAGAAAAAAAAAATCTCATTGTATGTGGGCAAAATTTCTCTCCTGCAGCAGAGCTGCTGGCATTCCTCTGCAGCCATTACCTTGCAGAAGAGATTGGAAATGCTGTCACTGAGGTGAACAGATGGTGTCAATAATGACTGACACCCACTGGAGCTGTACAAACACGGGCATCCTCATCTTCTCCTGGCAGGCAGCCTGGATTGTTATCCACAGGCACAAGTCACAAAGTGGGAAAGGACCAAGCTGGATTAGAGGTGGGATGCCTAAAACTGGTCCCTTCCTTTCAAACCCTTCTGTTGTGGCTTGTTTTGCAGAAGTGAGGGGGAGAAGTTGGAAGGGAGTGCTGCCACTGCTTTCAGTAATGATGTGACACAAAGGTAAGTGCACTAACCGGCCACTTTCTCTGGCTCTTTGTAAATCTTTGAAGACTGCCACTCTCAAACCAGTCGTGTGCAAGTGGATAAGCAGAAATTATAAATTAGCATCACTGCTTCATGCTTCTAATCAGTGTCATGCTTCCAATAAACAGGAGGGTGCTTAAAACCCACTGATGTTACTTGACCCATCCCCTTTACAGCTCATTTGCCTCATACTCTAAATGTCAGATTTCCATACTGAAATCAAGCAGCCTCTTTCCATGGAAACCTTTCAAGGCCATGCAATGAGTGAATCCATTGAAGGCACAGAAAGCTATTCCAGATGATGGTAATGTGGAGTTTAGTTCATGCATGTTACTGAAAAAAAAATGCTATTTAGTAGTTATTGAAATTGAACTTAAGCAATGCAGTCATTTGAAAGTAGTTTAGGAAGGTCATCTACTGACTGGAATTAACTTAAAAATGGATCCACTGAGGATGTTTTTAAATATATTTTCTCATATCCCTCTGATATCCTGACTGACACACAGGTTCTGACTGCTAAACAGAATTTCCTCCCCTGCCACAAGTTTATAGAAAAGCTGCATCCTATTTTGATAAAATTAGGTTAATGATGACATGAAAACCTTGAAAAAAAATAGAGTAAGTGCACTGATTTCCATTATTAAGACACTTCTCTGTAACTATCATATGCCTGGTTTCCCAGCCCCACAAGCAGCCTTGCTCTTTCAAAAAACTCACGTGTGTCAGCAGGCAGACTCACAGCTCAGCACAAGATTAGGAGATCCTGAGGCAGAATTTAGGACAGTCCCTGTGTGTGTACATGCATCTCCTGAAGCTGTGCTGCAGTCAGGTATGAAGCTGAGCTCAGATTTTTGTGCAGCAGTAACAGATAGGATATATCCTGACAGGACAATTGAAAATGGAGACAGGAATTTCTTTGCTGACACCTAGTTTTGTACTGTTTAATGCATTCTATTTAATAAGCACCCAGGCCAAGGACCTATGGTTTAAATCCTCCAGTATTCTTGGCTTTGTGGAAGTCTGAGAAACAGTGTAAAATTAAATACTATGAAATGGAACACAATACTTCAGCCCTGGTTCTCATTTTGAAAAACCATAAATGACTTCATAACAGAGGGTTTGCATTCATACGCTTAAATAACAATTGTCTCTGTTTTGAGTAGGCACAGTGATAGAATCTGCTGATTGCCAAAATAAATTGATTTATATTAGAAAAAAAGCATTGCCTGAAGCTGTGCTTATTGCAAAATACATTTCTATAAAAACCTGCAAAACTGTTCTCCTATCTTTCCTTTAACAATGGTATTATTACAGTTCAAAATCATAGTCTCTTACTGTTACTGGATTATAAACACTTTGGGCTATATGAATTATTTCACATTATTTATTTTTGTTTGATAGAACATAAGACAATTCTCAAAGCATAAAAGCTTTCAAGCTACTTGAATGATATGCTACTCTGGAAAAAAATTCCTTCATTAATAACTCAAATAACAAAAATGGGATTTGAGAATGATCAGTCTGTTTCCTTCTCTACCTGCTGAATTAGGTTTTATATAGAAATAAATCTCCTTTACTTTTTATAGAAATTGAAGAATTAAATAGGGGAAATTATGGTAAGGAAATCAATTACTCAGAGAAAGTCTTGAGTAAATTCTCATGGATATCCCTTAAATATTTAACTAAACATAAATTTGGGCTAGTAAACATTAGAAAATGTAAGGGTATATTATGCAGATCTCATCAGTAATTCAACAGTCTTTGAGGAATAAGTAGAATTATCATTTTCCAGTTAAAATAACACAGTAGACCAATGCAGAATGATTAGTCCTTTATGCAGTAATGACATAAAGTACCAAGGCAATGAAAAATTATTAAGGAGTTCCTAAATGTATATAATATAATAGCACACAAGCTTCAGGTATGATACAGTGATCCACTATGCTGTGGGCAAAGACAAGGAATTTAGGTAACAAGGCCCTGCTGTAGATTAGATTAGATTAGATTTAGATTAGATTAGATACGGTGTAAAATGTTGCTTCAGCAGTCTGGATCATCTCAGTCCTCTGCACAAAATGGTTTTGGGTCAGTGAAACAGATGCAGAACCAAAGAACATCCCCACTGAGCTGCTCGTTTCTACTTGTAGCAAGTGCTGCATAGGTAAGTGAAAATTACAAGCTCTAGGTTCATAATCCCTTGAAACAAATTAAATATTCATCTAGGGAAGATTCAGTACATGTGACAGCCTCTGGCTGAGATGGGCCCATCCAAAATGTTTCTCCTCCTCCCTTTGCTGTCAAGAAAACGTTGGCAGGTAAGGAATTTCTCCCTTTGGGCAAGATCTTCCCACCCACTACTTTTTCCTCCATTTCTTGTCTCTGAGATAGCCAAAAGCTGCCCTAGCAGGGATGCTGGGTTAGCAGGTATTAAATCTGCCTGACTTTTCTCCTGGCTTTCAAGGTTTCTCTTTTCCTGTCTGTCGCCTTCACCACTGGGAATGGTGACATAACCCAGAGCTGTCATTTCCCTCTTCCCACCCCTCTCCTGATTAACATTTGGGTTTATAGATGCCACTGGAAATGAGTTCACTGTGATCATTAGACTGCAGTTGATCTGGTGCATAGTAAATATTTCTCAGAGCTTTCTTTGGTTTAACACAGGGGTTTGATTTCTTTTATTTATTTCCCTCCAAACTTTTCACTGTGCACACATTGTGCTCTCCTCAGTCCAGAATTTTGAAGCACAGAGCTTTCATGTTTCGTAAGAGCTTCCTGAGTTTTATTTTGAACCTTGTTGTTTTGATGGTTCTTTATTCTGTCAGCAATGACTGTAATAGGATGGTACTCAGGGGAGAGGGAGGTTTGTGCTACAAAAAAGTCAGTGTTTTTTCTGAGATCCCTTATGCTGGGGTTATGTCTGAATCTAAAAAGACTTGTCTTACCACACATTCTGTCAATCATCCAAAAGATAAGATCTATATTCAGTCCCTAGGAGAAACCAGACAAGACATGCCAACAAAATAAATGTAGGACTCGGCCTGAAAAAAGATAGGAAATCCATAGATTCCAATTGTTTTTCTTCTTCTGTGGAGCTGGGCCTTCTGTATGCAATAAGATAGATGCTTACAGTTTTCCCACTGATTAATGGAGACAAATATGGATTAACTGTGTCCCACCATCCCTTAAAAATGTAGAAGCATGCCAAAATGAGATTATACTGTTCCTGTAACTAAGGAATTGGGAGTAGATGGTAAACATAAAATTGCAAAGATTAACTTTCATCATGAAATAGAAAAGGAATTATCAGTGCCCTGGAGGATGGACAGCAAGGGTGGTTTCACTAAAAGCTGTGCTGAAGTCACTTTTGTTTATCTTCTGTTCACCCTACACTGAGTACAGCAGGCACAGGGATTTATGGCATCCAGTCCTACACAGGAAAGGACTTCTGCAGCTACACATACACAAGGCCAAGGTGCTCCAAAACTTGCCATTCCAGAAAATCCAACAGATCCACTCAGTTCTTTGTGTGTGTTCTTTCCCCAGGTGGCCACAGCTGACCCAAATCTATCCAGGATCTGAGTGATTTCAAATGAGATGTGTGAATCAGCTCCAGCTTCCTAAATGTCTGAGCTGAGAAAGATTGAAATAAGGTGAAGACACTGGAGAAAGGAAGTGCCTGAAGGCTGCAAACTGAGGGGAAAGGATTTAGCTTGGTAAACTTTTGAAAATCTGCCTCAAAGTGGAAAAGCCATTACAAGGAACCAGCAACAAGGACAGCAGATTATATTCCCATCATCATTTTCTGTGCACTGAGCAGGTAATACCTTTTTAAAGTGATCTCTGAATGGGCTTGTAGTTGCCAGAGGACACAGAAGTTATTGCTTTGGTCATGTTTGACTGGGGCTGCTTTTTCCTTTATTCTTTCTGGAGGGTCTCACAGGTTCATTCTGTAAAACTGCTTTCCTTTATGGCCTTCCAGGGGAGGACTGGGGTCTTCTGCTTATTGTCTTTCTGTCTGAACCTCACTTCTTGAAGATTTCTCTCAATGAAAAGCTTATCAATAGCTGTCATATTATTTCTACATCTAATTAATTTCGGGCCTGTAGTTATGGATCCATGCTTACTCACTAGAAGATAAATGATAAAATCACTGAGCTAGCAAAACAGTCAGGAGCTGAAAGGGAGTGGAAAACAAACAAACAAACAAATTCAAATTTCAATTGAGATGGCAGTGATCTGTAGGTTAAAAAGAAGAAATAAAGTATACACTTCCAAATAGGATGTTGAAATCAAAACCTCTGGACTGTCATCTATGGAGATTGTGTTGCTCAGCAATGGGCTCAGCAAATCATCCTAGTTTATCTTCAGTCTGTAAACAGAATTGGATAAAATTTCATTGTCTTCAAAACAGATGGTGGCTTCCAACCACTTCAAACCATAAGCACAGGGTTTAGAGGCTAACCTGTTAAAATTCAGAGATGCTAAATATGTTCTGTAGGGAGTGATGGATGTTTAAGTGTTGATTTTCTTGTTATTTTTCAGTTTACATACTGACAAGTTTCAGAACACAAAATCAAGACATATTGTATATTTAGCTAGACTTGTTTTAGCCCCTGGCTGTGTACATGATCCCCATTGAAGGCAATCTCATTTTTCTGAGCTGCTCCCTCCTCCAGAACTTCTGGCCTGCTTTAGCAGTGCTGCTAATCCCTGCCTCCTGCAAAAACAGCATCTCCCAGGGGAATTTGAATTATGGGAAGGAGCAAACACTGCTGCTGCTTGGCCAACTGTGCAGAGACACAGAGTGATTTTTAAAATGATTACTGCTGATATCAAGTGTAGAATAACTGCACTGCTTATCACCTAAATTACTTTTAGCTCATACTCGAGGTCATTCACCAAGTCTAAATCTAATACTGCTTTGTCTTTTGTGTCTCAAACCTGTAACTTCAAGAATGTGGGGCTTTCATTGGTCTAATCTCTTCTGCCTAGTGAAAGAAACAGCTTTATCATAGGAGGTGAGCTTCATAAAAAGCAAACCAATATTTGGGTTCTTAGACATTCATGCCACCTTCAAACCCAAATGTCATGATGGTATGGGCTTGCAATTACACATGCTCAAACTCTCTGAACTCCCTGACTCTCAAAATTTCGAGTTCCCAGACATGACCTTCACCAAGGTGAATGTGAATGGAACTCAGTTTGTCTCTGTGTATTACTCATATCAAATATGCACAAGTTTTCTGCTTGTTAGAGATATAATACCCCATGTACCTTTCTGTTCCAGTGGAGGTCACTCAATCAGCTCTGTTTGGTCACACTTTGAACTGAAAGAAATCACTTTTTTTCAGACAAAGGCTTTCTCCAACATTTTTACATTTTGAAGTGGTAGGTTCTTCTGAGTTTATCATCTTTTCACTGTTTATGGTTGTTTACTTCCCCTTACCTTTTAAGAACAACCAGAAGAGAACTATTCTACTTTTGATTGCAGTTGGTGCCTCAAACAACAGCACTATCAGGTTCTCACAGAAGGCACCAACCAGGCATTTTTTTTGAAGTTGAAGTTAGTTGCTAGTACAAGTTTTTATCCTTTTTTTAGTGGTTTTAAACAGCAGAGAGTGATGGAGACAGACAGAAAGACTGCAAAACAGCAAAAGGCCACCGTGCCCTCCAAAGTGACCTTCATATGTAGACTGGATGGGTAATTTGCCTGGACATTATCAGGAAATTTCCTATTTGCAAATTCCCTAAGCAAGACTACTCTGCAGATCTGCATTGTTTTGTTGGTAAAAAGGATTGATAATCAGATTTGATCTCAGAATGTGACATGATTTTCTGTGGGGACTGCACAATGCTGCAGTACCCTGAAAATAAAATCTGGCAAAGAACAGGGGGCTCTGGGGGACCTCACACTCTGCAGGGTGCTTCAGGTCTGATGCCTTCCATCCACTACACTGAGATATTCTGTGGGGACAGAGGAGGGGGAAAAAGAAGGGGAAAA
>VXBI01002035.1:854745-880475 GCA_013397375.1 Toxostoma redivivum | reverse complement strand
CATGAATGGATGTGCAGGTAGTAATATAAGTTTCAGGAAGGCATGTGGTTTTTTTCCTCAAATGCTTAATTGCTTTTTTGATTTTATTATCACCAAGAATTCTAGTGTTCATTTAAATACCACACTCTAAAAAATGAATTATTAAAAAAAGTAACTCCTGAAAAAGTGACAAGGGGTGAATAATGTCTATGTCTCTGTGAACATTTTTTAGGGGAAATAAGAGCTATTAAACAGCCTGCCAATTGCCATCGCATAATAGTGTAGATGAGCACAGTTACTTTTCAAAGCGTATGCAAGATGGATAAAATCTATATTCACTTAAAACTTGTGTAAACTTTCGAAACTTCACTAACAGATGATTGAGTTCATAATTAAAATTTAACATTATCATAAGTATGCTACCTCTAGTAAGTGTCAGAATCGATGTAGGGTTGACCTAAGCCAGTCAATGTCTTTATTTCCATAAAGTTTAATACCAGTTTGCATTTCCACTGCCCATAAGGGAAGAGGGATGAAAAACAATGTATCAATGTGAGGGGAACATGAAAATCAAACGCAGGTTTAGAATTGGGCATGTTCCATAAAAGACTAATAAGCAGATGAAATAACCAGAGCCAAAATCTCACAAGCACGTTAAAACACTCCAAAACACTCTCTCTGACTGTTGAGTCTTTGTGGTCTTGCTGACTTCATAGATTTGTGTGTGTTGTGGGAAAAACTTTTTAATATTTCACAACTTACTAGTTACTTCCTCAGCAGCATTCATTGTCAAGGAAACCCTGGCTGGTGGGCTGCCAGCCTTGGCTGGTGTGGCACAGGCAGAGGGGCCCTGACCATCTCACTGCCTTGCCTGCTTGTGTCTGCTGCTGGTGAAGAGTTTTAAAGGCAATACACCCCATGAAAATCAACAGCCTCATTTCTCTCTTAAAAACTCAGTGGTGGAGGCTTGCATGGCACATAGAGGCTCTTAAACAATGAGGATTGGTTAGTGTGGCATAATATTGATTAAATCTCAAAACCCAGATAAGCAGGTGAAAATCAGTTGATTTGGTAAAATGTTCAAGATATATGGAAATGTTTTTATCTCTTTAGCTGGGACACAAGCACATACAGGGACCTGCCATGCAGTCTGTGTGAACCCTGTTGAGTGCTGCCAAAGCTGTGCCTTGCAGGTGACACGGACTTGGAGGTGAAGGGAGGCTTGCTGTTGTATACCCTGTTTACTTTGAGCACAGTGTCCCCTGTACAGCTTTGTGTTTCTGTGTTACCTTAGAGAACAGAGCTGAATCTACCTCTGCATCCATGTATCTGGAAGAGTCCTCTATTGACCTGCAGGGTAGCAAATGTAAGAGAAGCCACATCACGCCTCACACAGCACTGCACTTCTGCTATCTTGACTCAACATCCAAATGGTATCACTTTGGTAATTCCTACAGTCATCTTTGGAATTACAGAGCCTCAGTATTGAGGGGAAAAATGTAAAAGTCCACTGCAGACCTTGAATTCAGTGTAATCTGATACAGTGACATGGTGCTACAGTACTACCACAATTTTCTTGCCCATTCCCTGGAAGCACTATGGTGCTTTCTTCTTTTCTGCAGATCCTCTGGGAAAAGGCAAGGTAGCTAAATACCATGGCTGGTAGCTGTGGCTGTCATTATTACAGTTGTTCATGGAAGGTTCATATGGAATAACTAGGCCATGCCTGTGTATTCATATTCCATTATCTCCAACTCTTGTGTTTTCATTTACTAGGTATGAAATTAACCATCACTTGGCTTATTGGAATTCACTTTGGAAAGTCACCCAGACAGAGATCACTGGGTAAGAGGGCTCACCAGTGTTTTCAGTACAGTCTAGCCAATTCACTTTAGAGGAGGATTAAGTTTTCTGATTTCCTGATGTAGAAAAGCACTTGCATAAAAATTATTAATGAGAATAATCAGAGTAAGTGGGGAGTGAATTTGGAAAAGATAAAAGGCTTTCATTTCCTCCACCCTTTTTTCTCCAGTAATGTGGTCAAGGATGTGGGAAGGAGAAAGAAGGGCTCTGCCATTGCTATTAAATTACTTGGAAAATCGAAGGTCTTTCTTAGAGTGACAGGGGACACTCCCAAAGAAAAATCTGGATATATTCTTGAAAAAATTTTGCCTGCCTTCATTCTTTCTCAGGGGACACAGCATATTATACATGTAAAGGATGTTAGGAGACTAATGGAAAACCAAAGAACACCTGTGCTACCAAATGGCCTGTGATGTCCCAGCAGCTGCCTGACTCCATTTCTTCCATTAGCAGACTGATGGACCCCAGGGCTAGTCTGGTGACCCAAGGCAAGTGCCCATGGAGCACAGCAGAGAGCTGGCAGGGAAACCATAGAGACTCCCTGCACCACAAGACATGTCACTTCACCATCACAGGGGTGCCTTTTACCTTTATCTGTCGACATACACCACAGCAGACCATGAAGATCCAGCCGTCACCAGCCGGGGACACGGAATCTCCAGTCACTGAAGCAAATACTGGCAAATGATGCACATCAAAGTCTAGCAGACTTTCTACCTTTAAATGAAGGAAGAGAAAGTTAATTAGGCTTTCAAGCTTTAAAGATTTGATAAACCAAATTTAACCACTTTGTTGAAGCACTAGATCGTGACACGGGCAAGGTGTGATTGCAGTCTAGATTGAAGACACAAACTTTCTACGTGAACTCGTACTCAGTCACTGCATGCAGGCCCTTAATTTCAGGTGCTTAACCAAGTTCCTCAATTTACTGTCATGAACCTTAACAGCCCTGAAATTCAAGAGAGAATGGGAGAGAAGAGAGAGAAAGAGAGAGAGTGGCCTCTCAGCAGGAATTGCTGGGTTTGAAGATCGAGGGAGATCTGCGATCTGCCTGAGAACACACCAAGCAGAGATTAATGCTGCGCATTTAGGTGCCTGAAATTTGGTGCAGTGAATCTGGGGTTTGATAGTCTTCATTAATATGTTTGAAGGTTTCTTAAGAAAAGACTTTTGCATTTTTTACAATGCTCAGCTTTTGAGCTCTCACATATTTCAGTATTTTTAGGAATCTAAGTGTTGTTGCAGAGCCAGCCTAGCTGCTACCATCTTTGTGTTTCATTTCTTTGTATGTTCTTTCCTTTCCTGATAATCTTTTTAATGCATTAGCTCTTTGAACTGTAAAAAGTTACATGCTCATTACAAACATACATGCTCACACAGATCGTGCTGTATCTGGATATTTGCATGTGTAAAACCTCGCATCCATTATAGTACCAGAATCTAAGAAAATACTTCTAAACAAGAGCAAAAAGCAATGCTGTCTTGTGCAATGTCTTTGCAATGAGAGGCCTGCTTAAAAGTACAGCTAGAGTATGTGAGCTGTTCTTTTCTCTGTGATCTTTGAAAAGAGCTAATGTACTGATTTCAAGTGACACATGCACCAACCCCTAATGATTTAGGCTATTCTTAAATAATCAGCAATAGTACAGTTATATGTTTCTGAAGGAAGGTTTTATGTAGAGGTTCCACATGTATTTTAGGTTTTGAAAGGAAAGGGTAGAGAAAAATAAACATCTAAGGAGCATTTAGATAAGACATTCATTACTCATTCTGTAGCACTGCTGTACATTAAGTATTAACGCAAATTAAGACTTTTATTTCTGGTCATGATGCTCTGTAGTTTCTAACCATAACAAACTGGACCATTTAGAAAACAGAAAAGCAGAATATGTTCTTGAAAGTCTTCCAAAACAGTTCCAGTCAAAGACATCTAAGAGCAATTTTAAAATCAAAGTTTAACGTACCATTTTCTATGTGCTTCCAGGTCTGCCAGATTTGGTGCTGGAAGAGACTGTAAAATGGAGCAGAAGTAAACAGCATCAAAGTGGTTTCCAGTGGTTCAGCTGAGGTGCAGAGGAGAATGTAACATAACTCACTCACAACAACAGCAGAAATCACTACTCTATCACTACTTTTCACCTTGATTGCAACTTGAGAAATAGTTGAATGTGAAACAACTGCTGCAACTCACTTCCTCAAACATTTGTACTTAAAACAACAGCACCTCCTTTACTGCTCCACCCCCACAGAAATAACTGAGCACTCTTATTTTTCCCCCTTTAAACAAATTCTTACATTACTCATACATCCACATGCTTTTATTCTCATATGCTGCAATTTGCTCTCTTTGATGCTACTTTTGAACACATTTTTAATTTCAAACTGTGTTTTACCTAGATACAGTGCCACACCATAAAAAACTGTAAGACCTAATCAAAAAAGGTTAACATCCAAGCCATGGAGAATTCCAGAGGACAATTGTGAAATATCTGGCCACAAATTTTCAGATCAATCAGCAAGGAGAAAAATGTGTTACACAAGCGTTAAGTCGGTCACTTTAGACTAAACTAAGATTTGCAGAAGCTCAAGTTCCTCCTTTTCCCCACCCCCTCTTTTTAGTGTAAGCTGCATGAAAAGAGAGACAGAAGCTGGTTATTGATGTTAACAATAGTTCAGTTTTGGAAGTTTAGTCATTCCCATAATTATTATTATTTGACACTCACTCCTGATACAAATAGCTTCAAGAACCAGGAGAGTTCTAAGTTGAATACTCTATAGAAGAAATTTCTATTAAGTGAATGGGACTTTGGGGAAGGGAAACAAACCCAATGAGGATAAAAAAGATAGTGGCAAGGGCACAGGAAATGGCATACAGCAAGGTCAAAACTGTGTGGGAGAGTGTAGAAGGGCCTAAGCTTAGAACTACATGGATAGACTTAAGCTCATGACAATCCAGCATTTCATGGAACATGGTGTCTTTCAGACAGTTTCATACTTAGAAGCCTCCATGCTCACCCAAACAGACTGGCTTGATTTTTTAGGATGCTTATTAGGTGGAGTTTATGGCATTTCTTCATGCGTTCCTTCTCCACATATTTTTCTTTACATTTGAAATTGCAATTTATAATTTCTCTGACTATGGTGGAGCTGAGAAATTCATTTCAGGTGACAGGAACCTGAAGAATGATCACGGACAGATTTTGTAATCATACTTTCAAATTGCCTGTGTTTAGTGTCTGAGTCATATAGACATAAACAGGGAAATTGTACAGCATCATTGCCATTTCAATCAAGGCCTAGAAAAGGGCTTATTAATTCCCAAATATATTAATTCAGGACTGAATTTCTCACTTTTGCACCTAAATACTAGAAGTACTGCAATGCAGGATGATTCTTCTGCTCTTTAATGATAACTGGATTTTGCTTTTCAAAACACAGTGAGGTTTTCATTGGGTGCTACCATAACTAATGCAGAAATCTTACTAAAATCCTGCTGTGTGTTGAAAGGCTATTCAAGAAATTTCTGGTAGGAGGAAAACCTTCACTCTATACTAGCAAACAGTTGACACTAGCTGTTCCACTCTGGATATTTCACTGTGTATGTCACAACAAAGGAAAGTTAGCTTCCACTTATTTATAATTACTGACCTTATAGTAAAGATAATATCCTTAACTAATTATAAAAGAAGAGAATGACTTGACACAAGCTGGACTGTGTATCTTGATTTCCTGAAATATCCAGCCATGTCCCTGGTATGTGACACCAGAACATGAGATGCTTAACGTCTACTTAATATTTTTGTTGCAAGTGGGTTTTCTAAATCAGTGTCCAGTCACCCCAAACCTGTAATTTTTTGCGGGTGCTCAGTGCATTTGGAGATCTTCCTTGCAGTATAAACCTACGAAAACTTCCGATATTTTAATATCTAGACAGACACTCGGCATTTTATTTTTTAATAAGGCTGATTCTTCTTTATATTAGAAACTTGCTGTCACCCATCTAAGAGCACAGGAGTTTCAATTCTGTATAAACTGAAACTGCAGGTTTAGCTAAATACTAACAGAAACGCAGAGCATGCTTTTGCTGCTTTTCCCCCCAAAACCTATGAAATGTGGGAAGCAAAACACAGCAGTATTTCCCTTCAAAAGGTGGGAGTAAATGCATAGCAGTTCAGAACTCCAGATATAATCTGATTTTTGGAGCACAGGGAGTCACAGGTTTACTGATTTTAAGCAGTTTCCCTTAGAAGTTGCACAAAATCTCTTTTGCCTCCTCTGAAACACAAAGTAATCAAAAACCAAAAAAGTACTTCCCACTACATCATGTGTTAGAGGAGGACCCACTGATAAGAGCAAATGTATATTGCTGCTGCTGTGAGTGAAGAATGTAATTTCAAATAAAGCAGGAGTCCTTAATTGCTTTAGCCCTTCATCTATGAGTTTGGTTGTCAGTTGCCTTGTAATCAGACTGGTGAATTCAAATTTCCTTTTTTCGCCCTTTGTCTTCTAAAAGAAATCTGATAGCAAGTTGCTTTAACTTATTTATCAAAATCAAGATTCCACTGTGCTCATCTTAAATCTGCGTAGTTTATTTACGCTCCTAAGGTCTTGCAGCAATGCCTTCTTTCTAAAGTGCTGGCCCTTGTTTCAAGAATGAGGCTACAACCCTACCTATTCATAGTTAATACAACATTCAGTGTAACATTTCCTTGAATAATTTCTTGGGTAAATTATACAATGTTCTTGGTAACTTTTTTGAAACATATAACTTGATTCTGCAAACTTATGTAGACAGATGTACAAAAAGAACCAAAAAGAGAAATGGATAGCAAAATTGGGGAAATGAAAACAAACTCATTTGCAGATGCCTTAAAAGCTTCTGTATGAATGATCTGTGTATGTAATGTAAGATCCTTGCTGATAGCCGTTGCAGAAATGCATTTGCAGGCACTAAAAATAACCAAAACAATAAACAGAAGACAGCACAGGAGGAGTCTGGCTGACAAGAGTAGAGGAAGCACTCAGGGCTCTGGTGAGGATGGAGAAAATGATAAGGTCTAAAGACCAAATAAAATTAACCTTGCTGCTGCAGAAAAAGAGAGTAAAGTGTTCCTATAAACGCATTAACGACCAAAGAAGGGCTAAGGAGAAGCTTTACCTCAGTTCAGTTTTGGGCCCTTCAGTACAGAAAGACATTGAGGTTTCACTCCCCACAGTCCACTATCACAGCACCAGACTGAACATTTGACATTTAAAAGTCCTGGGAGTCTATGACAAGAACTTCCAGCAAGGCTGCAA
This sequence comes from Toxostoma redivivum, assembly GCA_013397375.1. Classification (NCBI taxonomy): domain Eukaryota; kingdom Metazoa; phylum Chordata; class Aves; order Passeriformes; family Mimidae; genus Toxostoma; species Toxostoma redivivum. The sequence goes on along the minus strand of VXBI01002035.1, from coordinate 873,335 downwards.
ACATCAGTTACTCTTACTAAGAGAGCCAAAAATGTGTACTTGCACTAGGGCAGTGGAACAAGTCAATATAAAGTTTATGTACAAATATGTGCTAAATCCTTCAATTTTTGCAATGCAATGTGGTATTTTTTTTGTTATCTCAAAAGAATGCTGCTGAGAGAGGAATATTTCCCACAGGCAGAACTGTCAGATCAGAATCCAGGCCTGGACCAGGGAGCAGACAGAATTAAACACCAAACCCCTCATCATTTTCTCTTCCCATGGCTTTAAATTCTGTCAAAATGGAGGCAGTTTTCACAGAGTTATTGGAAGTCACCTGTAACTCTTCACAAGCATTTTGGGTGCACAAAATGCAGCACATACAGTAAAATTAGTTCGCAATTTTCCTTCTGCTCTTTCCCTCATTCTGTTAAATGCAGTTGATTGGCTTTGCTTCCAACAATCTGATGCACAAAGCAACTGAACTGATCCAGTGCATTAAATGCATTGTATGCCTTTTGTGTAGTGCTCAGGTGTAAAGTTGGTATAATTACCCAGACTTGGGGTCTAACAACCTAATTGCAAAATAATGTGATATTACAGTTAAGAAGTGTCTTTACCAAATAAATCAATACTGTAAATTCATTTCCACTATTATAACATAGTTCTGAAAATTCAACTCTAATGAGGAACTTCTCCAAGAATAAGTGGCTGAACTGAATTCTCACAACAAGAGTTTATATACTGTATTTCTGTATTCATCACTGAAAGTAGTACAGGTGAAACTCTGTTTTACTTATTTTCATGTAGAAAAAAAGAATTTGACAAAAGCAATAGAAAATTACTGAGAAAAAAAAATAAAGACCAAATAGATTTATTCTTAGAAAAAATCCTTTCTGAAGACTGTCTTAACTGGAATGGGAAAACTCACTTTATAATACATCATTGTATTATAAACACATTCCCAAATAAGCAAGTTTGGATGAAATAAGGCTATTTTTTATGCAGCACTATAGCATGGAAACATCTCTCAAGTATGGCAATGCTTTTGCAATTAAAAACTGCAATTTCAGGTAGGAAACTCGAGTTCCTGTGATCTAGGTGCACGGATAGTATTTTAATACACATTACTTTTTTAACAGAAAGACTGAAAACAGTTCATAATAGGATTGAAAGACCTAATTTCAAAATTACAATTTTGAGTCCTAACTCCCCTGCCCTAATCCATTACTGACTGCATTACCCATGAGCTGTCCTATCATACAACAGGAAAAATTGTTTTCATAATGATTTTAATTCTCTAATGTTAAAGCATTCAAGATTAGTTACTGTACCCTAGTTCACTCACTGCACAGTCAAGTATTGTAGTATTTTATAACAGGAATTTGAAGAAGATCCATTGACTGCAGTTTGAAAATCCGTGTATTTTCAGATACTTTTCAACTATGGTACAGACCAGTCTATGTAAGTGTGTTTAATTTCCTGTTTGGATTTGGCTCAATAAACCTTTACAATATTAACAGAAAAGCTTTTATAAAATTATTCCTATCATCACAATCAAGGAATGTCAAAAACTACAGAAAAAAAAAATGAAATATACACCAAACTGCTCACGATTAAAGTTTGGTCATTATTTAGACAAGTGATAATAATACTGGGAATCCTGAAACATCAGTCTTACAACTGAAGATAGCAACTTCACAGAATAGGTGTTAAGCAATTTAATTGTTAAACAATTTAATGTGATGAGAGCTTTACAAAAGAAAACAGCAGCCCCAAATATCTTGTGGGGAAAAAGTGAACATCAAGTGTATCAAACAGGCCATACTATGTATATGTCAACAGTTCCTCAAAATTAACATGACCATTACATATTGTTAGGGCTTACAAAATACTGTTCGTGGTACTTAAACATAAACAAAAAACCCCCAGCTGTTTGCCGAGCAGATTAATAGATACAAGAAACTCAGGTCTGTAGCTTAACACAGAGAATGATCTCACACGTATACATCCTTTTAAGTTCTGTGAACATTTTCCAGTTCTGTATAGAAAAACAGATCTGACACAGCACTTAGCCAAATGTGAGAATGGACACATAGAAGAACTTACACAACACATAAGACTCCCAGACTCTTGAGAGAATTCATAAGGTTTCTGCAAGATGGAGATTTATTGCCCATTTACAAAGAACAAATGGTAATTACAAGACAAATATAATAATTAAACATACAAGCTCTTGAATTGTACAAAGATACTAATTTCTTGTGGCTGACGTGCATTGTTAAAAACAGTGCTAGCTTAAGAGACCTTTGCAAAGATGCAGTGTAATCCCCTGCAGTTACAAGGGGACATGACTGAACAGGTAAGACACAGATTCACCATTGTGTGTTCTTCGAATTGCCTCTGCCAGGATCATGGAAATGTCAATAAACTGCAAGAAAAATTGAGAAGAAAAATTTGAAGGCATGCCAAGAGCAATAAACTACGCAGTTTATAAACATATAAACAAATATTCCATCTACCTTTGTAGCTTTTATTTCTAGAAAGTAATATAACATTAAAGCTTAGGCATTGAACATACACGTAACAACAACTGCAATAATACCAAGTAAGAACTCAAAAATTGAGTAAGAAAGCACTGACTAGGATCACTGAACAGTCATATTGTACTTCTGACAAAAGGCATGTTGTCATAAAGCCCTACTATTCTTGCCATCAGATGGCAGTGTCTACTTGACATAAATACAATTTAAAGGAAGTACACCTTTTTAAGTGCTTGCCTTGTTTCAATAAATACCAAATGTTAAGCTCTCAAAAAATCCAATAATGCATTTAAAACCTCAATCTTTCATATGCTTTTCTCCACTCTGTACTAAGGAAAACAACCAAATGGGACACATGACTTTTCAGAACAATTCCATTTGTGTTTTTCAATAAAAAATAAAGTTGTCTAAGATTTCTGTGGCCTCCTCAACAGAATAACTAAGTTCCTACATGCGAATACTGTATGATTAATATTGATTAAAAAAAGAAAAATAATAAAAAAACCCAGTCAATTTTACATTTGTCTTTCACAAGCACACTCAAGGTGTGACAAATACAAAATATTTTGAAGTGTTCTATTATATTACCTGAATCCCCTCAAAACATTTCTTTAGCATGTTTTAGCAAAAAGTTTTGCCAACACCATATTTAAGAATATTAATTTCGTCTCAAGACACAAATTCTAGCACCAGTGAGCAGTCAAATACAAATACTGAGTCTAAAGAAATGACACAAAAACACCACTGCACCTGTATTTTTGGGCAATGTTTCATTTTCTCCTCTTGGGGGATTGTGTTAGTTACCACAACAGCCTCAAACGATGCATTATTAATCCGAGAAAGAGCAGGACCAGAAAAGATGCCATGAGTCAGAATGGCATAAACTTTAGTAGCTCCAGCAGACATTAACCTGTAGAACACACAAAAATAGCATGCTGTGATGCATGTTTACATCCATGGCTATAGATGAAGCTGGATACAAATCTCTAAAATGCATTTTTACTTGCAAAGTCCTTCATATAGAATATCTACAAAATAATTCAGATATTTGCATAACCTGAACAAGTCTGAATTGTCTCAGAAAAATCCTCAACAAAAATTATAATTAAATTTAAAAGTTACTATTTGCAGCATTGATCCTAATCTATAACATTGCACTTTTTTGACTATATCAGCACAACATAAAAATGAGCTCCAGTACAAGCTTTCTATCTTAACCAGGCAAAAAATAAGTAGGTTGGATGGCAGCATTCACAACTCTATTGTGCCTCCATTATTTGTCCACCTTTATTTTCATTTGCAATTCAAACAGTTCTGCTTGGAAGGAGTTTCTAAGGAAGAAGAAATGTTAATGATTAAAAGCCTAGCTTTCTGCAAGGTTGTGGGAAGACATGTTTCTGAACCAAGCACACAGTGAAGTGATGCATAATGAGGAAAGAAAATATAAATCAAAGAACTAGAGCACCTTGTGAATGAGTCAAAATATCCTAATTTAGTTTCTAATGGCCTTAGAAACAGAGGCTCTGAGGAATGGTATTTTATCAGATCATCACAAAGGCATGGGAGAAAGCATAAGAGAGAGAAAAAATAGTCAAAACCACATAAAGATCGTCTCACTTAAAATGACTTAATAGAATTGAAAGTTTTGGGTCATTTTCTGCACTACATTTAGTACCCACAGCCTACAAGGAGTATCCATTACAACAGGGTGAGTGTGTACCACGTGTATGTACTTGAGTTTGCACTTAAGCAAGTTGATCTGTTGTATCTGAAAATATATTTCTTAGTTCATCTGCTTGATATACATCTAGGTTGGTGAGACAAAAAGAGTTCTAGGGAGCATTCTGGCGTGCAAGTCTAATTATATACAAAGTACATCCCACCTGGATTTGACATTAATGAAAAGTACTCGTTCATGCCAAAAACATGATACAAGGCAGCATCACAGACACAAAAGCATCTTTCTTAGTGAACACTGCAGATACATTGAATGTGATTGACAGTTTTACAATTAGTCTCTAGACATGTACTGTAGGTAAAAAAAGAGTGCTTCTTTCAAAACAGGAAAAAATAAAGATTTTTGACAGGAATTAACTTGCTCTATGCACAAGTGTATTAAAAAAATGATGGCTAGGCAATTTGTGATTTTGATCTGCAATGGGCACAGCCTAAAAGAATACTTTGAGGTGTGATGTAGATTAGAATGTAGATAGCAAACAACAACACAACATCTTTGCAAAATTTCATCAACTTCCATGAAGATAAGAAACACAAGACCATATGAAGCCTTCTTCCATAAGGTTTGGACATCCTTTATACAGGATACATTTATACATCATTTAAACAGCAAGTCTGCAACTAAAGACTAAACTCATGGGATTATCTTTACTTCAAATCACCAAGAACAATGTCTAGATCACTTGTTGCTTTCATACCATTTCCCACAGTGTTTCCCAGTGGAAATTTGCATCTCATAGCTTGGACAGGTATACTTTTCACTGGGTAAAAAAACTGGTTGGATGGCTGGGCCAGAAAGTGGTAGTGAATGCAGTTAGATCCAGCTGGCAGCCAGTCACTAGTGGGGGTCTCCTAGGGCCAAATCCATTTGACATCTTGGACAAGCGGGCTGAGGGCAGCCCCACACCAAGTTGGGTGGGAGTGTTGATCTGGCTGAGGGCAGGAAGGCTCTGCAGAGGGGTCTGGACAGGCTGGATCCGTGGGCTGGGGCCATCTGTATGAGGTTCAATAAGGCCAAGTGCCAGGTCCTGCACTTAGGTCACAACAACCCCGTGAAGTGCTACAGGCTCAGGGAAGAGTGGCTGAAAAGCTGCCTGGTGGAAAAGGACCTGGGGGGGCAGGTTGAGAACCAGATGAATGAATGTGAGCTAGCCCTACTACTAACCTGAAAAGAAACAGCATAAAGGCACCTGCAAACCCATAAATAATAATTTCTACTTAGCACTGCTAGAGCCTTAGTTAGGACAGTGGGTCTACATTCACAAGCTCCACTTCAAGAAGCAGAACAGCTGGAAGGAATCCAGAAGGCATCACAACTGAACAGAAGCCTACGAACCTTGTAGAAAGACTGAACAAACTCAAGTTACTCAAGTCTAGAGGGATATGAGAACTCTTCAACCAACTTTCAGACAGAAGACAGGAAAACTTATACTCATCTCCCCAAATAAAAAGGAGAAGTAGTTTTATACTTAACATGTACAATGAAGATTAATATTACATCTGCATTGGACACTCTGGCAAAAATACAGTGTTAAATCCAGTAAAGCTTTGTGAAAGATTGCCTAAGGAGACTGGAAAGGCTCCATGATGAGGTTCAAGGAGGGAATGATTTTTGAGCTGTTGTTTCTGCCTTGGAATTGTAAAGAGCACTAGATGGCCCAAGTCATTTTCAAGTTATATAACATTTTATTTATTCTATGTTCTTCCTAGGTACAGATCATATATTTTTATAAATTTTTTCTCAATTTCATGTTCTAAAGAAGGACACAGCTGAATCATAGAACTGAGACCTATTAATTCAAGGGTCAGAATGACTTCATACTACAGAGGTCAGGGTTGGGTTATAGGCTTTGAAGACAACTGTATTCATCAGCTGTGCAGTGAGGAGTGGGCCAGTTCATAATAATACTTACTTGTCTGCTGCATGACATATTGTGCCACATGTGTCAGCCATATCATCAACAAGAATTGCTACTCTGTCTTTCACATCACCAACCAAGACCATTCTGTCCACTTCATTTGCCTTCTTTCTTTCTTTATGAATGAGAGCAAATTCCACATTCAGTCTGTCAGCAATTGAAGTAACCCTAAGTTATAGGAAGAAATACACCACGTTTAGAGAACTATTTAAGAAGAAAAAACAGACATAGATATGCATTTGTCACAAAACACAGGTTTTGTCTTCTGGCTTTGAAATTACCATAGCAAAAATTTTGCAAGGAATGAGACAGGTAGAAACAATCTTAATTCACTGCTAATAAATATAACAAGAGTGTCTTAAGCTATACCCCAAAAATCGAGTTTTTAATTGAGTTGATTTTGGTTTCTGTCATTAGGTGCCTGGCTTTGAAAACATTTCTGCTATTCACGAGCTTTTATTAAGCTGCTGCAATACTAGTCACACTAGGTAATTTAAAGTAGGGGGAAGTTAATTCTAAGCCTACGGGAATGTGCACTTTAACACTCTAACTGAAAAATACCATTGCAGGATTTAAAATCAAGCCAAAGGGAAAAAAACAAGTTAATAGTGATTAATAATTCTTTCCACAGCACTTGACTAGTAATCAAGTAGCTTATTTCATTAATAATTCCCTTAGCACACATCTGCTTGTCAAAGTTCTTTTAAAACTCTCCAGGGTGACCTCTGGCGGCCAAACAAACTCCCAATAATAAACTTCACTTGTTACAGACTTCTGATTGCTTTTTTTCCAGTTTGTTTAAAATAAAGTTCTTAGGTATAAAGAGACAGGAATAAACAATTCCTTTTTTTTTCTAAATGCTGATGCAAGCTTGTAGCCTGCCTTTTTAGACTGTGTTATGCAGAATGTTGTTTACAAGGTTATTAACATGCATGGTTAATAGAGAAAACAGTTTTGTTTCTTTACCACTTAAATAAGGAAGTTTTAGTTACTGTGTTTCAACAAATGGACGATAACAAAAAAACCCAAAAATTTTGGCATTTTTTATAAACAGTGTAATTTCATAGCAAGTCTCAATACCTCAAAGGCATTAATATATAAATAGAATTTCCATGCCTTATTTCAGTTGCAATATCTAATAACCTGGGGAAAAATTAAGCAAGTGGTAAGAAACAAAAGAGAATTCAAGTAATTTAAATCAGTTCAAGAAAATGGATTTATTTTAAAAAAATATTTACAGATTTAAATTTTAAGATAATTCATGTTCAATTTTCACATTCTATTAATTTATTAAGTTTTATTTTGAAGTTCTACATATTTTAAATGGAAAGGTCAAACAATTTTCTTTACATTTTATTACTGGAGGTGAAGGAGAAGCTATGAATTTATTGAAGCAACATCTACACCTACTTCACCAGAAGCTGAGTAGTCGCATTACAACAGGAAGATACTAAAGATAGACTATACTATCTATATTAAATACAGTGAGAGTGATCTTTGAAAAATATACTTTTATGATTAATTTGATAATGCACAAATATTTGATAGGGTAAGAAATTATGTCTTCTGACTTGAATTCTAAGCAAATATTGCATTTTGTTTAAAAAACAAAACCAACATAAAAACCAAATGCAAAAATAACAGTATCCTGATAGGAATGAACAAAGAAATTTAACTGAGTGATCTTTTAGAATGCTTTCTATGTTCTTCACATCCTTAACTCGATCAATCTAAAAAGAAACAACTAGGAGTTCTACTCAGTTTTTTCCCCCTAAAAATCATTACAACGTGAATGCTCACAACAGACTCAAGGATTTCAATTAAAATCAAATTATGACTGTCTTTCACACTTTTCCCCATACTACATTTCAGACACTTAAATTGCTATGGGCTTACAGGAGTCTTACTTCATTTGTCTTTTTTCCTTCTGCAGCAGCAGCATGAGCAATAAAACCTGAGAATAAGCATTTTGCCTCAGTGGCATGCTTTATAACCTCACAGCCAGTCTGCTTCTGAGTTTTGGCATTGGTTTATGCTCAATCAATACCAAATAAAACCGAGTCTGCTAAATGAGTAACATATGCTGTGAATGAAGAAAGCCTCCAATGACCTAAGTTTTCTATTTTTACCCTTCACCACTTAAACCTTCATTCCCTTTTTTCTTGTATTTATAGTGCAAAACTTGGGGTCAGCAGGATTACATCTAGAACGCAATAATGTAAAGAAAAAAGAAATATGAGTCAAGCAAGCTCTTACCTAAATGCCAGCAGGTACAGTGGGAATAGGCCATATGCTTTGACAGAGAAGGGAAGCTTAGGCAATTCCAGAGCGAAGCAGGAAGAGGTGCAGCAACTTGACTAAAGAAGCAAGCAGCAGGAAAAATCTCTTCCCTCTGGTGGAGGGATTCAGCTAATGGGGCCATATCCAGGGAGAGAAAAAAATATCTTCTTTAGAGTATAGAAAGCTCCTGAATGTTTTCAAGCATGAATAGAATTGGAAGAACTAGCTATTCTGTTTTTACAATGCAGATGTACCCTGTATCATGCACAACTCATAGAGGAATATAGAAGACTAGACACACTAGATCATTAACCACTAAGTATATGTAAACCTAATAATTTTAGGCTTGTATAGTACCTTTTTGCACCACCTGCATCAGGTGAGACTATGATACAGTTTCTCCACTCAGGAATGTTCTCTTTAATCCACTGCAGGACTGCAGGTTCTGCATACAGGTTATCTACTGGGATGTCAAAGAAACCCTAGTCCAAAAGAGAAAGAGTTTCATGAATATCTGTTTGTATCTCTCCTGGAATGAAGACAAAGGGAAAGAATCAAGTCTTTGCCTTTCATGAATGGTAGAACATCATTAGTATTTTACACTGGTCTAATTCTGCTTTTGATACTACTGTCAAATGCTGCTGAAGTCAAGTAAATACTAAGGCCTTAAAAATATCACCCAAGAGTAGTGAAAAAGAAGACAGATGTTCTCAATTGATATAAAAATCAGAAAAGATTATCACCTTCAGGCACTCAAGTAAATTCATGCTAGTGAAAAGCTCTCAAAAAAATCCAGTGAATAATACTCAACTTCCATAAATTTCAACTGCTTGACATTAACAGCAATATTTCAACATGGAGAGGATTCAAACTAAAATAGAATCTTTGTACAAGTTGTAAAAACAAGAAATCTGGTTTAGACCTTTTTATTTATGTGACAGTCATCTAGCATAATAAGAAATCCTGATTAAATTGAGTGCCAGAACTGAAAGATATGGTGTTTTCTAAAAAAAAATAAGTTCTCTTAAAACAAGGTACACATGAGAATGACAAATTATGTCTGCTCTATGTTTGAGTCAAAGGTTTTGTGATTTGCTGGATTCAGCAGTAAGCCAGATAAGGGTTGTGAAGCTCCATCTCTGCTTCTTTTAAGAAAACATTACACCCTTGGCTGTAACAACAAAACTCTACCTAGGGCAACACTATAATCTCTGACAAGGCTAAGATTAAGAGAATTTGCTCCAAACCAGGATATTTTATTTTCTGGAAGCTCTTACGTTAGACTTGGCAAATCCTACCAAAGACTCCAATGCACAAATATTTGAAGTAACCGCAAAATCACCCCATAAAAGTGAGACTGGTCTCTTTCTGAAAAGGAATTTAATTAGAAACAGGTAGCAAGACTTTCTCTGAACCCTCACAGTTCTGTACATAGCCTTTCCAAATGATGACCAAAACCCCAGAGAATTGCTATAAGCTTGTCACATAAATGCAGTAGGGCTAGCACAACAGGTAAGAACCAACAGTTACCTGGATCTGAGAAGCATGCAGGTCCATGGTGATGATGTGGTCAGCCCCTGCAACTGACAGCATGTTGGCAACAAGTTTTGCAGAGATTGGTGCCCGGCTCTGAGGAATAAAGCACAAATGTTTACATTTAAAAAATATTTTGACTAGACGCAACGAATGAGAAGATTAGTTATCTTTTGCTTTAAGGTATTTGGAATCTAGATATGAAAAACTTCAGAACTTTAGCCAAATCAGCTTGTCAATATTGCTACTAGGGTTTTGTTTTGAAACTCAGTAAAGCATTTAGGACATCTAAATCAGTTTGCACAGTCTGCCTAATAATGCTTTGTATTAAAGAGATAAAATTTGGGATATAGTTTTCCAATTCTTCTACTTAAAAGTTTCAGCTAACTTTTTCATAGCAGGAAGACAATTTCTCTAAGCCTCTACTCTACATAAACACTCAATTCTCTCTTGTTCTAAAGAAACACTGCAAAACCCAAAGGTCAAAGGCAAAATGAACCCAACTTTTGAGAGCACTACTTTAAAACCATGTTAGTATCAAGCATTTCTTCATAACACAGTAAAGCTTGTAGCAGATCCTTGCTTGCAGGGGTCTTTTAAACTGACTTTTTTTTTTTAATTTATGTTTAATTCCTGGATGAAATTAGGAATCTGGGACTCCCAAAAGGGACAGGGAAGTATGAAGAAATCCAAAGTAGAAAGAATGAAAGGAGACTAAAAATTTTATTAGAAAAGTTAATGCCAATCTCAAAAGGTTTTTAAAAGCATCAAGGATGCAGAACAAAAAAAAATAAAAAGAAAATATGACTGGAGGATACCTCATTCTTTTTTTAGTTACTCCAAGGTTTTTTCATTTTTTTTCAGCTCTAAAAAACTGTTTTCCTAGACAGTTTTCTCTGTCTTATTATTGTCTAAACAATAATTCTAAACAAACACTAAACAAAACCTACTTTCTTTTGCTAATCTTTAAATAAGGCTAATAGCTAGCAATAACATTAGCATGAAGGCAGAACTGCATGTCAGAGCTTCCATCTCAATATCAGACTGTTTTCTGCTGGCATAGTATTCTCTCCTGCTACATCTCTTTATCAAATAGCCTCATTTCACCTGCCAGGAACTTCCACTCCTTCCAGCCCATACACACAATTACAGAGTACCTCTGCTTTCCTTCCATTGATGCTCAAAGGTGTAAGTGACAAGGAGCTGAATCACTGACAATTTAGCCTGGATGCTTTTCCATCTGTGTCCTATCAGGAAGGCAGCATTTTCATCAAAACTGCTCCTAGTTTAGGTGGACACTGAGCATTTCTCTGTTTTAACCTGCAGATTGACAACACACTTCCAGAATAGAAACTGAGATACTGCAGTCTTGTTTTATGGCCAGATCAAGTTTATCACCATCTTTACTGAAATTCTTCATTTTGAAAACCATCCCTTTTGGATCTCGTGTTTCACAGAACATCACCACCATTTTGTCTGTGTAAGATACACAGAGAGCAGATGCAACAGCCAGCACTTCTCTAGATCACTGCAATTCAGATGCACATCACTCCCAGAAGATTTTATCATCATTGGTGCTTCAGCACAGTTGATTTTCCACTTACTGAGGACAACATTGCTCTTTAGTTCAGTAAGTTGTAATCCAAAGCTTTCTGGATGTTTCTATTATTAGTGGCAAATTTTTGTTCATGCCATTTGAATTCCTGATCACTTCAGCTCATTTTAGCATCTGACATTTTTAAGCTGGACATCAAAATATTCTCAAATCTCTGTCAACATCTAATAAAAGAAATATTTAGTATCTACTCTTTTCATTCTATTGCAGTGTCCTCTTACCAGCTTTTGCAAAGATCTAGTTTAATGCCTCCACTAAGCTGGACTAACGGGTAAATCTGAAATGAGAGGTTTGCTCTCTTGCTTGTACTATCCTATCTTTCCAGGCTAGACACTTCCCTTGTGCTGTACACTAGGACTTGTCTGAACCAACAGCCAGGTGAGTCAGCTCAAACAGAAGGGAAGGGAAAAGAAAATGGCAAACCAGACCAGTCCCACTGGTGGAAACAAGTAACTAGTTATGGCTAGCAACTAAAGGTAAATTACATTCATTTCAGAGCATGGTTTGGGCATTTCCACTCCATCCAGCACACTGAATTTTGTCTAATTTTTTCATTACTGTTCAATGTGGATACCATTCAGTTTGTCTCATGTATCAATATCATGAGTATCACCATCACAAAAAACCCCAAATAAAATATTTTCCTGCATCCCATACTAATGCATACGTTACCAGTTGGTACTTCTTTCAGCTGCTGGCCTTTCAGGCTGCCTTCCCAGAAGGAAGAACTTGAAGTTTTACCACTAGATAACTTCTTTTAGCTGATATGCACACATCACAGACTGCCTACATGTTGGTGGACAGAGGGTCTTGGACGGAAAGATAGACAGACACCAGTACCTGTTTCTTAAGAATGGGCTAATAGTAGATTAAGACAAAAGAAGCTGGCAGCTGACAGTTTCCTTTACACAAAATTGTGCATTAAAAGAAAACCCACAATGACAAATTTAAGATTTGCTTGCTTGCATAGAAAGTAAGTTTTGTACTACAATATGATGCAAACAGAAGATTATCTTAAAATTAAAAAAAGTATATTCATGGGAACCTCAGATAACCTGGTCTCATTATTCAGAAACTTGGATGACAAAGGTGGATGAGAACTCATGATTTTCCTCATAAAAGTAGTTTGTAAAGTCTGCTTCTGGTGAGAGAGGTAAGAACACAGATTCAAAGTATCCACTGCTCAATTCTTTGATGTAATTTTAGATTATTTTCAGAATTAGTAGTGTGAAATACAGCATTAGATTATGTACAGAAACTAAATTGTTAAAAAAATCACTTGAATTACCAGTGGCAGGGGGAATCCATAAAGCTAATGAAACAACCTCACAAGAGTAACTGTAAAAAAGACACATAGCTGAAAGTAAAAGTTGTCCATCAAGATCAAAGCTCTGTTGCCTTTAAGCATCTTAGTAAATTGCCTTGCTCAATATTCATCACATGCACTCTGAATGAAAAAAGGAAATCAAAGAAAGCCCAAGGATTAATAATTAGAACTTTCACTTCCAAGAAAGCCAGTTGTGACGTGTATGGATACTGAATGTTCACTAATGCATTACCCAAATTTATAATTTCAAAAATGAGATATGCTTTGAAGCCTCAGAAATTGACAGCCATTATCTTGAATGTCCAAATAATTTTTTAACTAGAATCTAGGGGTTTTCTTGTAGCAAATTATTCCACTGGATTACTGTCATGGCCTAGGTGAAACACAACTGAAATCAAGAAGTGAAACTGAAAATGTTTCTAATGTAACCCAGTAAGTTTCACCCTTTAAGGCCATATTAATGGAAATGCGTAGTGTTAGATAAAAAAACAAAACAAAACAAAAAAGATACCTACCCAACGCTCCACGGATCCCTTCTACAAATCAAAAAAACAAAGTTACATGAGCTGTAGAACACCAATCTCACCTGTCACTGTATTTCTAACTTATCTCAAAGGCATCTCTGCAGCATCCTACATAAATGTGTCCTGCCCACAGCTTGGAAGGTTGGCATAATTAGAGGATGTATAAGTGCAGTTATAGTCAAAGCACAGAAAAATCTGACCTATTTTTAAGTTTAGCTAGCCTGTGCATCAGAAATAGTCTTGTTTAGGGCACTTGACTGAATCTAAATTAATATACTGACTTTTCTATCATTCTCAATAAGCCTATTTTTTTTTTTTATCTGTTTCTCATTTAAAGATAGTCCAGGTTTAGTGCTAAAGTTTTCAGAGTAGATTAGGCCCTTTCCTTACATAAATAGACGAAGAGCACTTTCATTGTTCTCAGGAATCATAACTGCACCAGAGCTATGACAAATATATGGTTATTTTAAGCAGCAAGGACTCAGTCTATTTAGTTCGTAATGAATTAAAGTCAATAAGTTAAATTCAAATTAGAAAAAAACATCCATCTACTGAAGATTATATTACTTCAGCTCATAGTCAAGCAAACTGCAGTCTTTCACCATAGAAGAAAATCTGTGTATGCTCATAGGAAGAAAATGGCTGGCACTTTACTGACACTTCAGGCAGCACACAAAGCTTGTGCACTCATGATGGGTCAAAGACCAAGTGATCTGATGCAAGCAGGAGGAAAGATGTCCCTGTCAATAAGCTGCCCAATGTTGACAGCTGTATTATAGCTTATTTTGCAACACGGAGGTCAACTACCAAGGTTAATTTCCAAAGATGGCAAACATTTTCTCAATTGCAAAACTGAGGGGAAAAATACCCCCACAAACAACAACAAAAAATTTTTGCCTACAATTGTGGAACTCAGTGACACACAGAGAACAGTCTGGGAAAAAAAAAAATCTCAAAATCTCTATTAATCAAAATCACTTTCCTAGCTATTCATTTTCAGATGGCATTTCTGCAATACAAAATGCTTCTGGATGGCATGCACTGTGCCACCACACTGGGAAGTTAAAATGTCTCTGGAAGTCTGGGCCACGGAATTTGGGTACCCTTGCAAAGACAATTTAGATGCATGGAAATTTTGGAATAAACTCATCCTTTTCTCACATCAAGTACTTAGAGGATGGTACAGCAGAACTTCTCAATATGAAGTGGGAAATCAAAACATAGTGAAATGCTTTCCCTTCTTTTCAACAAAATGCTTACTGGTACCCTTTCAAGATATCTTGAATTTTATATCTTATGATATAAAGTATTTCACCCCTTCTGATCAAGGGAAAGCATCGACCACTACAAAACACAGCAAAAATTAAGTACCAAGAGACATAGGCAAAGAATAGGGTCCTACTTTTTAATTCCCAAATTCCATTTTTGGAAGTATAACAAGTATAATAGTAGTAGAATGGTATTACTGAGCCTGTACTTAAAGAATTAATATACCAGAAAATATGGTTTTTTTTGGTTTTGTTCTTAGATATCACTGGCTGACTATTATATATTTTGTAATAACTGCTCTTATTTTAGCTTCTCAATTACATCATTCCTGTTATGGTTTTTATCTAAAAGAATATAAAGACTAATAGAAGGCTTGCAGAATGGTTTGTCTGATGCCCAAAGCGAAAGAGAGGGGGCACTCCATTTACAGGAAGGAGAGAAATTTCAAAAAAATACAACCCAAAATACATTCCAAAAATACACTGCAATCCAATCTTTAAAGCCAAATTCACATTTCTTATTAATTCTTTTCAAGTGAACTTAGGTAAAAGTACCATTCATATAACCTATCAATGGGGTGTTTTTTTGAATATATAGTAGAGATAGAAAGTCTAGTTCCCTGTTTTTTAAAATCAGTCTCACTTCCCACAGAAGGTTTGTTACTGTGTTACCAACTTGGCTGAACTGATATATTTATCAGTTATGACAGATAAAATTCAGGAAGAGGGCAATAAAACCAGTAGAGTATTTAGGGGGTTTCCATACAATTTCTTGTCTTCACAAATCAAAATTATTATTACAGATATATTTTTTTAAAATCTCTCTGGCAGCATAAACTAATGCTTTTATTAATTTCTGTTATGTATTGTGGATTTTATCAGTTCCTTCCATTTTGCTCTGTTTAACCATATAGCATAAAACCTACCTACATAATTACAGAATTTTGAATTTAATGTTTAATTCCATGCAATTAAAATGCTTTAAAAGGTGTACTCTCTGCATTAACAGGGATTAAAAACCCCCAAAAAACTTTGAAAAAGCAGGATAAACAACCCATAAAATGTAGTTTGCTAGCAAAGTACTCTGCAATAGACCACACACATAGAATATACCTACTTTAGCATGTCAATTATCAAAACACAAGCAAAAAAATAATTTATAGTCTCACTTCATTCACTTGTGGATAAAATAATTGAACATTTTACCAAGAGAGAAGGATGGGGGGAAAAAAAAAATCAAATCTTTTTAATTACTTAGATGTTTATGAAAATCATTAATCTCCAAAAATTTCAAGTGAGCAAGCTGAACAGAAGCCTTCCAAAATGATGCAATTCTTACCTACCTTGTCTTTCTTATCTTGCCTGGCATATGGAAAACATGGAATTACAGCAGTCACTCTGGAGGATGATGCAATCTTGCAAGCATTGATCATGATGAGTAGTTCCATTAAGTTGTCATTTATTTCTCCACAGCCACTCTGGATAATATACACATCTTCCCCTCTCACACTTTCACCAATCTCTACACTGAAAGAGCAGGAGATGATCATTTCAACACTTAAATTACCGCAGAAGTATTACTTAAAAAAAAAAAATAATTCCAGTTGTGCTTTAACAAACTACCATAGGCTTTCTGTAAACCTCCCATTTAGAGTAGGATTATTTTTGCAGTGATTTTGATTCAATATTAGCCAGTATGGTCCTCATCAGGTTAGCACCAACCAGCAGCTATAAAATCTACACCATGATGTTCAATAAAGTATTTTTAAAAGACAAAAATCTAACAGAAAAGCTAAGAAGGCTGCTAATCAACAGCTCACCATGGCTCAACTCCCATGTTGTGTCAGCTGTTCTGTTTGCTCTGACTGTGCTTACATGCTTTGGTTCCTTATTTTGTTCTTCCACAGATTTCAAGACAAATTCTGGGATCGATCCCTGCTCACACTACAGAATTCAAAAATTAAATTCAGCTTAAAAACAAACAGGAAAAATAAAACAAAACTGAATGTGCATTGAACTGAATGTGAATTCTTTCCCAATTCTAGATCCAAGCAATAGACATCTACTGCTGAACCATACTAACTTTTCACACCTGTTTCTCCAAAACTTACATATAAATATAACTGAAAACCTTCGTTTTTCCCTAATCCATGTACAACATACTCCAAACAAATATACTTCCTATACAATTAAGTGATCAGACCTTGCAAATCCATGCTCTACTATGTTAATATCAGTTTATAAATGCTAGAATATATCAAACCCTTATTTAAAAGGTTGTATCTTTTCCCAAGACACAAATAAGCAGAAGTTTCTGTCTGGAAACCATCCAAATGGCCCAGATGTGGGTAGAATAATTTCTCTAATGGGTCCTTCAATGCTGAGGCTTGCTCTATTAAAACACAGACCTAACAAGTTTTGTTTATCAGCTCCCAGGGTGCTATGTAAGACTCACAAGCTTTCCACAGAAAGGAATTTACTGCTTTTAAACATTTTAATGATAAGGACACGTTTGATTTATCACCATCAAGATAGTTGAGTACATGCACTCAGTTCCCCTGTTTGAGTTCTCTGCTGTCCCAAACACGCTATATAAAGATCCTGGTCTTAATCCTTAACTGAATACATTTTTTGCCTAAGAATGCTGCTATCAGGATTTATTAAGGTCAAAAGAAAGCAAATCATCAAACATCAAGTCTCTGGAAGGTAGTCAGAGATGCTCAGGGGCAGTATCATCTGCAGATACGTCAGGAAACCTTTTAGAAGCTTTCATTATTCCACAAAGACACGATTTTCTAGTCACAAAATTGTTACTTTCTGATTGTCCACTTGCCTCTCTAAGTTTTTGATCAATGGAATGAGGCCATTCAGAAAATACTGTTTTGATCAAAATACTTTCTTAGTTTGTTTCCCTTTTGAAGCTGGAAAAGTTTTGGTCAATATAACATTCTTTCCACAAGACACTAACTGTGATACATGATTGGAAAAACTAGCCAGGCTTAAGTAGGAGCTCTCCTGAACACAAATCCAGCTCCACGTGAGGAATCTACTCACCAGCTTACAGATGTGGCCTCAATCATTATTTGATTGTGACAGCTTTAAAAAAATTCAAATTTCACCCTGACTCAGCAGTTACATAGACCTGCTTTATAAAGAGCGTTGTCTCATACCACACCATTGGACTATGCCCAAAGAAAAATTACTTTATTACTTTAGAAAAAAAAGGAACGGCTAATGTAACAGTCTAACATTACATACTAGGAAAAAAATTGGCTGAGTGACAAAAGTATATGATCTTAATGTTCACTATATACTGAAAAAACACTTGGGCTTGTTTTACTGTTTTTAAAAACTGTCACTTCTATGCACATCACTAAAAAAATAACGTTTTTCAGAAGGTCAAGGAATATACTTTCAGATAAATATTGTTCTGGTTAATACCATGGATCTGAAGTGATAATTTTTCCATTGTTATTAATTGTACTTTTTTCTTATGGTCTTGGGCTACCAATAAACATCATCTTGTAAACAACCTAGAAAACATGCTACTTTCTTCTCTCTTACTGCATTTGAAAAAGAAGTGCAGCTATGTTTTTAAGGCTAGAATGACATACTTGTCACACAGAAATGTGAGTGGTCACATTTCCCAGCCAACAACTGTGCAACAGATCAGTATCTCATTATCTACCTTCTCAAAGATTGATATTCAGAGTTATTGTGAGGACTCAACCAAAAGATACACACAGAGATGCCTATTTCACCTACCCTGAGCCAGAGAGTAACAGATAACCAGACATTGTGTTGCAAGTGTTCCATCAGATACAGCCTACAGCCTGTAGTAACCACATTGGTGGGGTTTTTTTTT
>VXBI01002035.1:788887-847321 GCA_013397375.1 Toxostoma redivivum | reverse complement strand
CCCGCCCCTGCCCCGGCCCCTGCCCCGCCGCCAGCAGCGGGAGGGACCGGGGCGGGGCGAGCCGGGGCACCGCGGGGCACAGGTGCGGCCGCTTCCACCGCCTCTTGCTCCTCCTCCGGCCCGGCGTGCCGAGCCCGGCGCGGTCCGTGCCCCCCAGCCGCTCTGGAGCAGCCAGGCCGGGCCACTCCGCCAGCGGACAGAGCAGAGCTCCCGCACTTGGAGAGAGGCACAAAGGAAAATCCTCACGGGATCTTCATAGCTTGCCTATGGGATATATGGTTCAGGTGACACCGGCATCTAAAAAAGCCCAATACAGTTATAACTAGGTTGATGTGGGGTTAGATAAGTATCTAACTAATTTTATTTAGCAGAGCTGTCCTTAAATAACCCACAACCGATTCTATATAAATGCTACGCATTTTCCATTAGCATGGTTTTGTCGATTGTTGCTTAGAAAGAGGCTCATAAGCAAAGTGCTATCTGAAAATTGAGTAAGGCAAAACGGCCTTAATTTCAGGTAGAGCTGTTTTAACTTGTATGTATACAAATAAATAGATTGCATTGGATAGATAACTTCAGAACCACCTCAGTTTTCCTGCATTAAGAGTTTTCTTCAAAGAGCAGAGTCTTGAACACATGATTATTTATGTTCTGTCCATAGGATAATTCATAACTAAATAAACTCCATTGTTGCATAGTAAATTTTTCAACCAAACCTAAATTCCAGTAAGGAGCTTTCTCAAAAAAACCCCAAAAAACTAAATTGAATGTGTCAATAATTGGGCAATAAGTGCTTTGTGTTGGGGAGTTCAGGGTTAATAGGTTGGTTTTCTATCATTCCTGTTCTTCTGTGGCCCAAATACTTGCACAAATTATAAACACTTCTTGCATCATTGTAGAGGGCATATGAATAAGCTCATGGAAAAGAATGGAAAAAAAATCATTTTGACTATTCTGGCATTTGATACATTGCCAATACCTCAGCATATAAAGACTGTTTTCTTGGCCTACTTAACCACTTGCCCTCTTTGTATTTTCATTTTACACAACGATGAAGAAATGTGTTTAACTGTCAGCAGCGTAGGTTCAAAAAGCATCTCAAAGTCAAACTTGTGATTCTTCCAGTTATACATCTTCTTCAAAGACTAATTTTGTAGGCTACATTTTATTCTCAGTTTCTTGCAATTCTAAGTTTTGCCCATTGTCATGATTTTGTTATGATTTTTAGTACTTAGTCTAAAATCTTTAAATTCTGTGACAAGACATTACAGCTGCCATTAAGACTGCAGGTTTCAAATCTGTGAAAAAGAAAATTTGCCAATCTGATCTCAGGTTTATCAGAACTAAAAGCTTTGCTAGACAGAAAAGGGCAATTTAACTTCATAATAGCATAATAAAGGAAAACCATACTTTACTGTCCACTCAGTAACACCAGAACTTTTAACATGGTCTGAAGGACCAGAAAAAAAGACAAAAAACCAACTTGGACTGCCCAGTTTTTTTAATATATATATATGTACTGAACCTTACAATGAAATTTGTGATTGTCTTGATCCACTCTTTTTCCCTAATGCATCCAGATAAAACTCTTGTTCTCATAATTATTTTACATTCCTTTATTTGCTGGCTTAGCAGGATATCCAGACATTTCTTTTCAGCCCATTAAGACTTTTGTGCCCAACAGCTAGTTAGTGTTTATCCAATAGCTACAGTATAGAAACTGCAGTCATTAAAACTAGTCATGGAGGCTGTCATGCAAAAGAAATAATGGTGACTGACATGCTAAGTGTGATTGTCCTTCCCTTGGTTGTCATAGACTAAAACAGCAGGCCAGAATTCAGAAATTAGTGCCATCCCCACCTGAAGTTTTGTACTTTTCTGAAGAAAATAAAAAACCCACTCATTCGATAAATGAGAACAATAAGGGAGGTACCTGCCAAACAACAGAAATTAAAACTCTCAACCCAAAATTGCTTTCTTCCTTTTATCATCTCATTGTGGTTAGAAACAGTCTTGCCTGATGTGTAGGCTGTAATAATCAGCAAAGAAGATGCTCTTTTCTGGTAACTAGCTGTCACTAAGTATTGGTCAGTTTAGCCAGGACAAAGACTGAAACAGCTACATGTCAGCTGGAACTGAGAAAACGTGTGAATCAGCTCCTGCAACAGGAAGCACTTCCAGCAAAGGTGTGAGAGACAAGGAAAAATACGAGACTTCTAAATATCAGAAGCAGAAATCAGAAAGACCCCCACTTTTTGATTATTACATAAAAATTAAAAATTTTTGCCCATCTTGATATCTTTGCACTGCAGTTTTGCAAATCTTATCATACAGCTCACTTTATGATTCTCCTTACAGTGCCTATACTAAAAAATGTTACACCCTGAAAGAAGTCAAAGTAACTCAGGGCTTTAGTAGTTTTTGTATCACAATGCCCTCTGACTGTTTGGTGAGGGGTTTTTGTTTGTTTAATTTTTTTCTCTTCCAATGACAAAATATCTTTATGGGAGATTATCTGTTGGGAAAAAAGAACCCAGACTCAAAATAATTGAAAAATCCCTGTTGGATCTCTGGAGATACAATCTGAATATCAAGCTATTTAATTCCTTTATTTGTCGTAATTTGCAAGAGTCCATTGCCCAATTTCTGTCCTCAGTTACATCATGTAGTTATCAAATGTTAGCAAATCATTGCTCTGGTCTTGAAACGGTCGTGAAAAATCTGAGGTTAAAAATAAACAATTGCTGGCTATTTTTCTTGTGTGTGTTTTTAAATGTTAGCGTACTTTTTTGTCAAAATTTCAAGATTTTCTCAGAATCTCCCTTAAAAACCAAAAAAAGCAGTTAATATTTGCTTCTAATCACTTGTCTTCACAGGCTTTGGCTTGAAGAATAAAAAGCAAATATTAGAGGCCTTGATATGGAATAGCAGCAGTTGACAACATTACAGTCACATCTGTCCAAACCTATTATCTCTGCATTTTGAGACCTGTGATTCTATTGTTTCCAAGTGCTGATCTGGTTCTTCCAAAGCTTGTTCTATCCTGCAAGTATAAAAACATAAAAAGTTGTTAAATGAATAATCCTACTGAGAAAGCATAAAGTTTTGTCATAAAACTCCTAGAGTTGTTCCTACCACTCTATAACTTAGCATTCTTTTCATGATCTTGGCCACTCACAGCTTCCAAATTCCCCTCAATGTTCCTAACTTCCACATAGCTCCAGTAATCTCCCTCCCAGCTTCCAAATCCCCAGTGCTTCCTGGCTTTGCTCTATGGCTTCCCATGATCATTTCTAACATTACCTCTGGATATTTTCTGAACACTGAATATTTCAGTTGTTGCTTCTATTTCACATCCACAGCTCTGTGATGTCCAATTCAGCTGCTATTGAAATCTCTTTGATCACTTAGCTCCACTTTTCTTTGTCAGCAGATACGACTCCTACTGTCTCACAGACTTTATTCTGTAAAACAGCTTATTGCCCTTATATTTATTCTGAAGGAAAATGCTAAGCCAAACTCATTTCATAGATTTCTCCTAGTGCGCATCATAACACACTTTTCTTGACTCTCATCATCTAACAAGTGCATCGTGGGCAGTGGGGTGCATCATGATCAATGGAGAGGGGAAAAAAAATAGAATTTTCAAACTGCAGGTTGCATACATTTAACTTTTCACTGCTTTGCTGTCTGAACATTTTCACATCAATGGTCTAGACTGTTCTTAGCCCCCTACCTATCTACACAGGGATGTTTTCTCTTTCTGTAACAGATTTTCTCTTAAACCACCAGTACTTGAACAACAGATAATTGTCTTTTGGTGTTGAGAAACCCAGAAAACTCATCATTATTTTTCCAGTGTGATCTTTGGTGGATATGTTTCAGCTGTTTTCCCAGACAGCTTACAAAGTACCTTTCAAGCTTCTTATATCTAAAGAGGTACTATCTAGAATCTGTAGTTTGTCCTGAGCATAAATTCTTTGACACATAACTGTAATTAAACTGGTCAACTGAAAATATTTTTGTAGGTAGTGTGGGTATTATTATTGTTTTTTCCAAAGTTTAGACCGGGATCCTTCCATTAGGGTTTCCTGGTGAATCATGAAACTTTTTAATTTTTTCAGACATTTAGTTCCTACTACTAGATCAGTTCTCAACTTTATCTATGAAAACAGTAATGCTAGTTTTTTTCCCAGAGATTTTACTTCCAGTTTCTGTAATACCTCTTTCTTAGATGCCTTTTCACTGTTTTTTTTCCCCCTTTCTTCCATGATTTTGCCTGCTTGAACTACAAAGTAGCTCATAATCTTAATCCTTGAATGATGCATCTCTAACCTAGTACTAGGGCTTTTACCTCTATTTGCCCCAGTTAGTCACCACCAGTCTTCAACCTCTCTGTTACCACATGCCTGAGTAAATAAAGGCAAGACAGCAGACTGATCTTGGAATTAAATATTTCTTTGTAAGTCTATAAAGTTGATTTGCAGAACACAAGCTCTAGGGATGTGTTACTGGAGAAAGGATCATATCAGTGCCACGGTAAGGTGGAAGGACAGAGCAAATTGTTACGTATCATCCATTCGGGTATCAGAGGCCAAAGATCAAGACTTTTCAGAAGACTGTTTTTTCCCCCTTTAAAAATAGCCTTGCTCAAGATAAAAGATCGAAGATTTCCATTTCTTTTGTAAGGCTGAATCTTGTGCATTCTGCTTCAGGCTAATTTAGAAAAATTTAGCTTGTCTTCTATGCATCTTGATTCTAAGTCTAGACAGCCACAGGGCTCCAGCTTAGTCTGCAAGCCTGTCTGCTTATCTTTAATCTTCTACTAAATGAACACATCACCATGCTGTGTCTCAGTTCTGTCAAATCACATTTTACAAAGGAAAGCCATTCTGCATGGACCTTTTTGACTGGAAAAAGATAAGGAAAGAGAAGCAAGGAGATCACAATCTGTGACTGCACTCTTTTAAATGATTCTTGCACAACCACAGGCACTTGTTTTTTACTCCAGTCAGAGGTGGAATGTCAGGTATCTCTCAGATATGTTCTGACCGGGTGTGACCTTTCTGATGTTTCATACCTGTGTTCTGGCTGCACAAAGTGCCAAGCCAAACTAAAGAAAAGTCTCCATGAAAGTAGACAGCCCTTAGTCTATTTTGAAAGTCACAGGGTAGACTTTTGTGATGGCTGCGATGCTCATTCTCTAGCTTTGAGCAAAACTCGCCTTGGAAAGTTTGTAGGAATTGTCTTGTAGTTTCTTTGGCTGTGGTTTTGCAGTGAGACCCAAGAAGACTTCCTTGCTTCCACATCTGACTGAATACTCAATGTCAGGATAAGATAAGCAAGTGGATAATAATTTATCAACTACCTCTTGATCACAAAAACCAAGCACACCAAAAGGAAGAGATCTGAAGTTTGACTATGGAAACAAAATAGGACTGAAAAAGAGCCCATGTATTACTGAGTTAAAACTTTCCTTCCCCTTCATATTCCCCTACTGTCATTCCTATTAAATGCTGCTAGTTACTTTAGGAATTGGTATAGAACCTTCATATAACAATAGACAAAAATATAAGAATATGAACAAAGTAAAACTGAATTTCCTGAATCTGAAATTAGGTATCCCTACAACATTGCTACAAACACAAAGATAATAGATACACCAAACTCAAAATAAGCAATTTTCTTTGATATTTAAAAAAGTCCTCAGTTGAAGATTCTTTAAAGCTTTTAAAAGTATTTTTGGTGAAAGAAAATCCCAGAAAATACTTTTTGCCTATCTATATATTTTTTCTAATTGACAAGTAATTGGATTATTATTGAATTGAACTAAGGATTTGGCAAGGAGTGGAAAAATTTTTTCCCATAAATATTCTGAAGAAGGTTTAATCAACTCCACTGTAGTGTTATTATATGAGACAGCTCTATAAGTTGTGTGTTTTATTCAAATCTGGTGTGAGAAATATTCTCTTCACTAGAAGTGACAGGCATGCAGATCAAGTTTCACTAACACCAGCACAAGTACCAAGAAATAAAAATTTGATGGAACATAACAAGACTCAGTACCTCTAATTCATCATAAGTCACTTCATCTTCAAAATGCTTGTTCTTATTTCCTGCCTTCATATATAAATCAGACCACATGCCTTACAATCAAAAACAATTCTCAATCAGCAAGGTCATGAAAAGATTTTAGAAAATTTTGCATATTAGAAAATCTGCAGCCTTCACCAGAAAAAAAGAAAAGGAGAGTTACAAATGGATGAAAAAAAGTATTTGTGCACAAACCTGCTTCAAACTAGCCACATCTATTTCTCTTCTGTTGAAGCTAAACAGAGAGGAATAAATATTGAAGAAATATAATAAGACACTGACTAATTCCTTCTGAAATAATTTCAAAATAGTAGTAACTCCTCAGTAATTTTGTTGCAATATAATGGTATAATAATAATAACAAATCCTAAAAATACTGCATGGGTTTGATTTCTGAATTTTTGTCTTGTATACTGAATTTAAATTGCTCAAGAAGTTCTGCCCTAATATTCTGTGAAGCATATCAGTGACTAAAATTACTCATAAGTAAAATACATAATAATGCATCCATTGAGGAACTTCATGATTTGTATGAAGATATCTTTGTGCGTATACTTCTTGCCTTGTGTTCAAGAACCATTTTCATCAAATCATTCTCCAGGATCCTTGTATTATTTATATCAAAACAGGACTCCGCATTTAAAAATCTTCTTTGAAATATTTAAATGCTTTAAAAATCTTTACATGTTCAATTTTTACTTCTTCAAGTCCTATAAGTTTTTTCCTGCTTCTTGCTAATTTTTATGGAACTATCTTACAGAGGAAAAGGAAAATAAGGTGCATATGTTTTTAAAAAGAAATAAATTAAAAACCTCAAGCCATTTCTTGCCTGCAAGGCAATCACAATAACAAAAACCTCACTTGGTGTGAAAGATACTGGGAGTCAGCTTTCCACTTAATGATTATGGCTAGAAGGTCCTTTTACCTGGGAAAGGCATAGATGCATCCTGTTGACTAAGCAGCAAAAATGCAACTCAGTGGAAAGAGTGTTAAGGTTCATGCCAAGAAGGTATATAGTCTTTGGGAAGCTCAAGAGATGAGATCCAGGCTTGTTTAACCACAAAAATCTGTGATGTATTAACCAGGAGGAGGAGGAGGGTTTTTTCCAAATTGACAGCTGAAGCCTACAAAAGAGAGAATCTAATGACAGAAAGTCATCAGATTTGTTGGAAAAGCAAATGTACACAGTACAGCAATCTTATTTACCAGTGAATAAAACATACCTAAGAATTTTCCTTTGCACTGAGGCAAAGCAGTATCTAGTTAGACAAAATCTCTTAGCTCCAAATCAGTATCTGTGTGCAAACTACCTATTGGTAATGACCCCCAGAATGATGATGAGCTGAACAGCCCTCAGGTGCTTTTTGGGGAAAGCACTAGCTAGAAAGGGCCAAGCTCACACCAGGGCACAGTTTAACGGTTTGTTAGCATAAAGGATCATGCTCTAAAGGTCAGCAGTACCCTCAGACATGCTGAAATCTCCTAGTACAGACAAAGTTATTCCAGGAAATTTTTCTGGTAATGATTTCTCCCTTGCCCTGTCCCCCTTTTGACTCTCTGTTTTTCCAGCCATGCAAATTAGAAGCTACCGATGAAGTGGCTATTCTCAATTTAATTGGCACTAGAAAATGTCTGAAAACATAAAGGTGGGAAGCAAGTCTGGTGAAATTGAATGAGAAGAATTCATTGTTGTAAGGAGAGAAAGGAGTCAAGGGATTAGAAGAAATATAAACCAAACTGTAACACACTCAAGAACCTGGCAGATGAAGTCTTTTGGAAACAATTTAAATGACAGAAGACTGCCAGAAGGTAGCATTAACTGAAGAGGTTTATAAATTGAGAGAGAACAGCAAACATCTCTGATCTTAGACAGAAAGCAAAAATAAGAAATTACTGTGGCTGTACCAAGAGTTTTAAAACAATGTGAGAATTAAGGAAAAATCAGCCAAGGAACAAGGACATCTCTCCATATGTATGAAGAAAATAATACTAGGGATTAACAAGGAGATAAAAATAAAAGGGTTATGACACATAACAGGGATTTAAATTAAATAATTAAATATTTTCTTACCAGAAAAAGAAAACTCTTGGAGTTAATTCTGCTCTTGGCAAACGTCTGGAAGTGCCTATATCCACAAACTCAAGGAAACCAAAGGCAAAAAGGCATATCTGTTCAGTGTCAGGACTGATAGTTAAAACCTATAGCTCTACACAGAAAGAGTAGACTAGAGTAGGAAATTCAAATAGACAAATGTAAACATTCCTAGAAAGTGAAATGCTTTTGATAGTCTTCTACAACCAAAAGGTGCTACAGAGGTGGATGATAACATGGGTGAAATATTGGCTTACACATCAGACTCAAAGGGCTGTGGTCAACTGTACCACGTTCAGCTGGTAGCTGGTTACCTGCTGCATGCCTGAGGGATTGATACTGGAGCTAATACTGTTTATTTTATTTATTAACAACCTGAGCAATAGGGCAGAGGTGCACAGTCAGGAAGTTCAGACTGGGGAGAGTGGTTGGTAGGCTGGAGGACAGGGGTGCTATTCAGACAAACTTCAACAGGCTGTATAAATATACCATCAGGAACCTCATGATAACCTCAACAAAGGTGAATGGCCTGAACTGGGAGAGCAAAAGGCCCAGGAACCAGTGTGTGCTGGGGACAGACCAGCTACAGCACAGCTTTACAGAAGAGGACTTGGGGTTCCTGGTGGACAGCACATGGAGCAAAAAGCAGGAATGTGCCTGTGGCAAAGGCAGCCTGTGGCAACCTGGGCTGCTCTAGCAAGGGTGTGAACAGCAAGCTAAGGCATTTCTCTTTTGCTCTGCTCATTCCTTCTGGGATGCCATGCAGAGCTTTGAGCTCCCCAGTCCAAGAAAGACACTGGAAGGCTGTGCCTCTCTGAGTGAGCCACCAGGATGGTCAGAGGGACAGCACCAAAAGGAAGAGCAGAGGACAAGAGAACTGGGCTCGTTCAGCCTGAAGAAAAGACAGGGATATTGCTGCCATCTCCAAACACCTCTCAGGGGTTATAGAGGTAGGGGAGCCAGACTCTTTTCAAAGCAATGGATGCAGGCAGGTACAAGGGAATTCTGATTAGAAACAGGAAATCTTATTTATCCATGGGGTGGTCTGACACTGAAACAGGTTGCCCAGAGAGGCTCTGAAATATTCATCCTTGGAGACATTCAAAACCTAACAGGAGTTTTTATGAGTTTTTACACTGAGCAACTCAGTCTAATTTGATCTACTTTGAAAAGTCTTTAAAACTCCCTTAAACTGGACTTAAAATGTCCCTTCAATTGTATATTATTCCATAATTACAAAAAAGTGCTGTTTGATTTTGAAGCAATCAAGAGCTGGAACTGCTACATATCTGAGAGGAGCCATTCCTTTCCTTTCCTGAGAAAATGTTTCCTCACACAACTAACTTGCCTGCAGTAGAAGCCTGTATTTTTTTCACCCAAGTTTGAAGTAGATGTCACATCAAATCATAACACAAAAATAGGTGCTTCAAGGTGGTAAAACCTTGATATTCCTGTCCTGACTCCTCCGTACCTGTCAAAAAATAATGGAAACAAGAGAAGCCATGAAAAGCCTAACATGTCCAAGGAGGCAAAATAACCTTTTCCAGCAGCCTGAAAATTAGAGGTCTTCACTGTCACCACTTGAAATAAATCTTAGTCTAAAACCAACCAGTGGAGTTTCTCTGCTTAAGAAATAAACCTTTTGGCCACTGTTTTACACTTCATTAGAAATCTTTTACCCATTTCCAATAGTTTCAGTCACCTATACAACATGGAAGGTTTTCTGTGCTGAGGACTTAGAATTGGACCATTAATTTAGATTTTCTACTTAAAGAATTAATGTTCTGCATATAAGTACTTGGTCAGTAACTGGTGCTTCAGAATTCCATTAGTAAGGGCAGAACAAAACTGATGTTAGGGTGGCTCTGTTTTCTGTAGGTAAAAAATTTTGAATTTCACCCAATACCCACAATCTCACAGAAAAACTATAGATAAAAAGACTGATTTTTCTCTCTCTAGATCTCAGTATAAGTACTTGTGTGCAACAGAATTTCATTTTCTGCTATCAGGTCTTACACAGTTTCCAAGCCTAGTTCTAAGTTGTCGTTCTTTGCCCTCTTTTTAATGAGCAGAACAAAAATAAACTATATGTGGTTTTCTTCAGTGTAAAGTGACTTAATGCTTTTCAGCCCTAGTACTCTTATTGTTTGGCTCAAGCATTCCTGTAAAAGAGAGAACCTGACATGGAATTTAAGAGAAAACATTGTTATTCAATGAAGAACACCTCTGAGTAGGTTGGAAATGGGCACAAATACAACTGAGCTTCCATTACCTTAGGAGGGTGGGGACATTTTGACAGTTGCTCTAAAGATTTTATATGTCCTTATATTCCCAACTATATTTCACTTTCACACTGTGTGGCTTTTCCTCCATTTTTCTTATTTCTGCTTCACATAGCCTGGTGCTCTGTATTCTCTTCTGGGTCTGATCTCAGCTGCATGCATATCCCATTTCAGTAGCACTCCAAAAGAGAGACAGACAAGGAAGGCAATATGTGATTTTTTTTTCTATTAAATAAACTACCACCTGATGTAATGCACTGGTAACATGCCCATTTTTCACAGTTTCAGAGCTAAATTCTTGACTGCAAGACCTATGGGGAAAGGCTACTGTTCTCCCCTTATTTACAATACAGAAGTTGTATATTATGGACACCATATGAGACACAGCTATCATGACCTGAATGTCAGTATTTTCTTCCAGAGTAGCTATGGGATTTCAAACAAAAGTTTATGTAGCTATGCTCATAGTCCTCATTCTCCTGGAAAGAAAATCACATAGAACACTTCCACAAATGGACATGGACTGAACAATGATCTCATTAGGGAGAGGCCGCTGTATTCTCAGGAGGAGGAAATGCTATTTTCTTGGGGAGTTTCATCTGAGGTTGTTATGTGTCTTGCCTTTCCATAGGAGGAATTGGTCCCAGCTTTTGTACATCCTGAAGGAATGGAAGATGACTACTATTATGTAGCTTTATACACCTGCTTGCTTTTATTCAATTTTATTTCCTTGAAATGCAGAATAATCCTTAGGGTGCAGAAGCAGAATAAAATACTATGTTATTTTTCCCAGTCTCCATAAAAGAAGGGGGAGATGGTGCATCCCTTCCCTCTCTGCTTCTGTAGAACCTGGTAACTTTGCCTTCAGTCACCAGATGCACTCAGCAAAAGGGCAGTGTGCAAAAAGTATGTAAAGATATTGCCATTTGTCTCACTTCTATAGAAATGAAGCATACAGAGAACTGTGAGATGTGGGAGAGGATCTATCAAAAAAGGAAGATAACTTCTACTTTTACTCTTTGCAAAAAAATGTTCTAGTATTATTAAATGAATTGGACATTCAGAAGCCTCTAGACTATATAAAAGCAAATTATTGGTGGTTTGTTTTTTTTTTTTTTTTTTTGCAGGTAGGCATTATGCTTGTACCTGGAAGATTAAGATATTAAAATGTCAATCAAATTTTATTGTAGGAAGTAGCTTAATCTAATTTGTTTTGAACATGAAGAAGTTCCTCAGTGGTTTTCCAAAGACAATTTCAGACTCTGTATTGTTTTACCTACGTGTTAGTCTATGCTAATATTTTTATTTATATAATTATAGTGCAGCCGGATTAGAATGGCCCAATTACTTTTTATCCCATTGTCATTCTAGGATGTTCTGGCACTGTAGTTTGTGATGCTATAAAATATGGAGTATTTAGGATTCAGGTGATAAAAGTCTGGATCATCACCAAGAGAATCCTTTTAGGCCTATTTCAAACCTACTGACTCGTTATTCCTCAAAGGTCATTTCAGATTCAAGTAGTACCCAGTTCGCATCACATTTAACAAAATAAAAGAAATATTGAACTAAATCTGTTACCCATGAAACCTGGTGTAGAGACTGAGAAAGGAATGAAAAGAAAAAGGAAAGGAGAAGACACTCTTAAAATGCATGAAAAGAAAAAGGGAAGCAAAAATGGGAAGAGAAACACTGCTGAAACCTTTATGCCTAGGTATCAAGAACAAAAGGTTGTCTATAATTCTCAAAAATTATTTGCAGACCACTTTCTTGGATCGCAATATGGAAAATGACTACATAAATAAGCCTTTTAAACTCGCCTATGTAATACATCTTCTCCAGTCACTGAGAACCTAAAGGTTTCTGAGAGCTTAAAGGGATTTTTGAAAGCAAACTTAGTCAGCAAGCTTATTTTTTGTAGCAAGTTAAAAATTAGCTACTTTGGGGCTCAAACTGCAAGTTAAGCAGGTAAAAAGGAATGCAAATTTTACCTATCATCCTTAATTTTTGAATGGATTCAGGGAGACACAAAGGGAGAATGCCCAGTGCTCCGCTGTGGGACCCAGGTCTCTCCTTGGAGCATGTAACAATAAAAAGCTGATAAAAGTCCAGCTTGATTCTCTCACAGGTTTCCACATGTTTATTAATTTCAGATCCAACAAATTGCAACCAAGCTCTGAAACTAATTAGGTTGTCCCCAACTGCTTCTGAAGACCTCATTTGTGCCCCTATCCACACCCAAAATGTTTTCAGATGAGTGAATAAGCTGTATGAACTCTGGTAAAGGGAGAACATGGATATACCAGAGTGCTAATTATTTAGTGTATTTTGCCCAGGAGACATACCCTATGGGACAGGAAGGGGCAACATTACATGCAAACAGAACAAATTTATTTTGTAAATGAAATGATTACATGTGGTTGAAGGTGATATAATAGCCCATCCTCTATCCTAGTGATATCCAGTGTTAAATAATATCAGTGTTAAAAACACTGCTGTGACAGGACTACTGGTGGGACATATATTGTGGTTATACCCAAAGTAGGTTCAAAATCATCAAAACCACAAGAAACAATGGATCTGAATTCCACTTCATGATGTCTCTGACCATTGAATTACAAAATACAAAGAAGAGTCTCCTTACTTCACAGTCAGTGGTGCTTGGTTGTTGCTAAACCTGAACAGTTTTCTTAGTAAAATTATTTAGAGAATTTGACCCTTATTCACAGGTTTTTTTTAAGATGGTGCTGGCAATTTACTACTTTTTGAAAATACTGAATGTTATACATACTGATGCATGCTTCTTCTTGGTTTTGCTGTTAGAGCAAAAAAAAAAGGCTATGTACACTTATTTGAGTTTCAAAATAAGGAAACAAACCTTCACATCTCCATTGAGAAATGTAATTCTGATTTCCTCTAAGGAAAAATTAGTCTGGGGGGGGTGGGGATGAGTCGGGGAAGATGTGTCTGTTTTGTTCTTTCTGTGCTGGGATTTTGTTGGGGGCTTTTTTTATGATTTGTTGGTTGGTTCAATATTTTGTGGTTGTTTTTTGTGGGAGGTCTTTGTTTGGTTGGTTTTGTTTTGTTTTTTCTTTAATATAATTCTGTCCATGAGGTCAGAAAAAAAAACCAACCAACCAAACAAACAAAAAAACAAACAAAAACCCAACAACAACAAAAAACAAACAAACAAACAAAAAAAAACCCAAACAAAAAATAATAAAAAACCCAAACCAAAACAAAACCAAAAAGGACCAGAATCTGAGAAAAGAGAGGATGTGTACTTTCAAAGGTCAGAATTAAACAATTTCCACAAAGTAGTATTTTTAAGAGTGACATTTTAGCAGCTGGAAAAATTCAGTATAAGGAGCTGACAGCTCTAGAAAATGAACCAGGGGATAACATGGATATGCCCCAAAGCTCATTCCTTGGCCAGGTGTGGGGCCAGTTACTCAATTGTCTGCACTTCCCACACTCAGAGCACAGCACAGTCTCTCAGGGAATGCATGCAAAGATGGTTTTACAGCATAATTCCCTATCTGAGATGCTCTGCTGATGTATTAAATGATCACCCACTGTTTTTATACCTGTACAGATTTTACAGTAGATTGAGAGCTTTCAGGAAAAAACATGAATCGCACAAAGTAATTTCAAATTAATTTTCTTCTAAGTGTTATAGGCAGCAATTCTTATTGACCTCTATTTAAAAAAAAAAATATGTTAACAGCATTAATAAAATGTTTGTCATTAATGTTTTCACATAATTCTGCACAGAATAACTAGCAATTCACCAATGCTACAGGCTTTTGTGATTTGACTCAGTCTTGCAAGCTTAATGGATGTGATTAAATTATTTTATGCAGAGTAAACATTTGCAGTGTTTCTCTTCTTGCTCCTGTCCCAACCTAAGCAAATAAACTGACTGCCAGCATCAGTCTCATGCTTCTCATGTGAAACCTATTGTGAACTTTCAAAGCCCAGTACTGTAAGAGAGAACCTGATGTACTTCTAAATAAATTCACAGATTAATTTGCTTAACAGTTTTGAACAATTAAGGTTATGGCCCCTGTCATTTTTCTACAAAGTATACTGTGGGAAATTAAATGCAGTTAGGGAAGAAAATAATTGTTCCTTATTTCTTTTCTGTTGCTTGAAATGTCTCTCCAGAATAAAATTATTTCCCATGTCCATTCTTCACTACACAAATAGTTTTTCTTTCTTGGAATTTGAAGAGAATTTGCAGGAAATAAAATTAAATCATATAGGTTGTACTTCTATAATAAAAGGTTGTCTTTCTAGAATGAGGAAATCATCCAGTAAAACTGAATGAGGATTAGTTGCTTTCCTTCACATGTGTCTCATTTAGCATTGCTAAATCCCTGCTGAGACTTCTGTTTGGATGTGCATGCAGTGACTGAAAATCCCTTCAAAGGATTACTTAAAGCATTTACCTATCAATCATTAAAATACTTAAATCCTTAAAAGCCTTCTGATTTGTTTACATGAGTTATTCAAGATCATACAATCTGTCAGTGGAAAAATCAGGACTGGACACCAGTAGTATTCAAGGGTTTGGTCTCCTGTTGTAGTATCCCAGTTAAAAATCTCCTGCCACGTGCACACACTTGCTCTCATCCCTTGCATCTTATTGCACAGTTTTAAAATAATTAATATTTGAGCTGTTTGGACAAAGCTGGACATCACATTGTTAAAAAACCTGTTTCAAAATCAATCTAGGTGGTAAGAAATGCACTTTTAGAGTTTGGTGTCTGCTCAGATCTGATTTTTACAGAGAATATTTTGAAAAAATTCCATTAACTGCTTTCAGGTCAGGTGGGGGGTAAAAGAAACACTTTCCCTGTAACAAAATATAAGCACTTCCTCAGAGTTCTTAAGCAAAAAATGTTTACATTTTGTAACTGAAAATTTGTCACATAATTATTTGCCACACAATGCACTGCAGAATAACACATATTTTTCTAAACCAGTTACTCAATTTAAATTTCAAACAAGTCTATGAAAACAACATACCCAGATACTCTGCAGCTTTTCAAACCTTGGCTGTGACACAGCACACTCTTAAAAGAGTGAGGTTAAAGATGAAGTCCTGCACTTCTGCAGCCAGTAACAGAGTTTTGAAAGGCCTGGGCTGATGCTGTAAAAATAACATTAGTGAGGTGGCAGTAACTTCCCTGTAGCTGCAGTGGATGGATACACTGGGAGTCAAAACTTTTCTTGTTGAATGTTTCCAGAAAACATTTGTTTCTTAGTCCCAGATCAAAGACCTTATGGGAGAAAAGAGAAGGCTGGGACCTGGTGCTAATGATCCCTGCTCTAAACCTCACTTCTTATAATGACTTCCTGTGCATGGTCTCTTCTATTAGGATATGGAAAAACTAAGATAGGCCTGTCATCTACTCAGCTTAGCAGAGGATATGAGAAGAATAAGATCTTCCTTTCAGCAGGGTTATTCGTTTGAGGATTTGGGTTTCTTCTTGTTAATTCAGTTCCTACTTGGTGACCTTTGGTGCTTATGAAATACAGATGGGAGCACAAGCAGCCAGGATAATTGCCTCTTCTAGCCAGGGGTTTCAACACTTCTGTGTACAAACAGTCTCTAGACTGTTCTCATTCCAGGTAGCCCTCGAAATCATGGGTCAAGAGAGCTGAAGCAAATTGTGGGGTTCTTCTAATTAGGTGACAGTCTTGGTAAAACCAGGGTGACTCTGTTTTCCTTGGCTAACTGCTAGTTTACAAACATAATTTAGGATGCTGCTCTTGACCTAGAAAAGCATTTTGAGACAGTTTTTATGTACACCTATGTCTCTCCTTTTGCAATGCTAGTCAATATTAGTGAAGGTGTTTATTTTCTACATGTGAAAAAAGGATTCTTAGTTTCTCTCTCTGGAATTCACTCCCAAATGTCATTTTTTAAACGGTTACTCCAATTATTTTGAATCTTTAAGACATACCTAAAGATGTTTCTCTGTACTTTCATTTAGGTGGAAGGCAATTAAATTCTTTAGTTGGTTGGGGTTTTTTTCCTTTCCTTGGGGATGAGAACATACTAGCACTTTTATTCTTGGCTGGGTTCCCAGTTTTCAGACCTGTCAGAGAGTACAGATTGGTGCAGGCCACCCAAAGAATAGGGCTCTGAATAGAAGCCCCCAGAATTGAAGGGATGGAAGTGTTTTTCCAGTGTTAGATGCATCTAAAGAACTGAGTTAACCAGAGCAGCAAGGTTCCTCCACCTGAAAAGTCTGGGCTTTGAGAAACATCCTCCACCTAAGTGAGACAATGTGGCTGAAGAGGAACATTCAGGGAAATTAAGTGTGGTAGGGCAGGGCTTGGTGCAGGCAAATGGTTGTGTCCTGAAGCTGCTGCTGTTTCCACTGAATCAGGTTTGGTGAGCAAGTAATTACCAAGGCTGAGAAGAAATGTTTCCATGAGCACACCAGCCCTGAGTGGTGCAAGACAATGTTGGACTCTGTCTCAGAGAGAAGAAAAACTTTTGGTAGGGAGTTGCTGGAAAGTCAAGGGGATTTTTGTGTGAGTGTGTGTGTTTTCTTTGTTTGGTTTTGTTTGGTTGGTTGGTTGGTTTTGGTCAGAGCTTCCACTAGCAAAGACCTGTGAAGAAGTGTTTAACACAGTTAATGAAAGGTACCCCTTCTGACTGAAATACTCAAGAATGGACTGTAGAGTACTCAGTCATTTTCTATGAAATTTGGCCTCATGAATTTACGGCTGGGCACATAAAAACAGAAACTGAAATAAAGTTAAGAAATATGAGCACTGCAAGATACGAGGCACTGAAATCAGAAGATTACACTGAGTTCTTGAAGTCAGTAGAAGTATTCAAGGGTTATGTCTAACTATATTTAAATCTGCACAACTTAGGAATAACTTGGGGAATTAACCTCAAACATGTAATACATGCCTGAAACAGGGAGTAACATCTCTATAATGGCCTGTAACAACATTAAACAAAACTTTACACATGAATGCTGCTTTTCTGTTTTCCTTTGTTTGATTTTTATGTTTTCTCACATTTAAAAGGCTCTCATTTTCTGCTGTTATCTGTAGTATAAGATCTTTTTTCCTGGCCTCCTAGATCTGAAAACTCCATAAAAGATGAGCTGCAGTCAATGATTTCAAGATGCGCCCATTCAAATAAAACTGGGCTATAAAGCAGTGTAATTCCTGCAAATGAGAAGCAAATTCTGTAACTGGCAGGATTCATCCCATCAACATGTACACCTTTGCAAACTAGACTTCCGTAATTGCACTAGCATCCCAGTCTCCCTGCACAGTTCCCATTGAGAGGGGGTGGAGAAAAATAAGAACAGCATTTCTTTCGCACAAATAAACTGGCTTCTTTTGGATATTTTATTTAGGACGAGAGAAATTCTGTTGCAGAATTGCCTATTGTTTATCTGGTGCTTATAAATTGAAGGTGGAATGATCAGTATTTGTCTGATAAATGCCAACCTAGTGTTAGCAGAAAGCAACTTGGAGTTCTGCTTAAAAATAAACAGATACAACAACCAAATCTCCTTGCCTTGCACTGTGACAAAATGCATCCATAAATTTAGAATAGGGGTTTTTTGGTCCATAAGTGGCAGTAGAATAAGTAGCAAAATGAATAAGCAGAGTCAGTTCACCCCATATTTTTGAAGTCATATTCAGTTAAAATTATCTGTAACAAATGTTTGTATTTTACTGTGAAATTAAGAGGCTCATATTAAATATTTGCTTTCCACTGCATCTCCATTTAGGCTAGTACAAAACAGATGCTAAAATCTGTCTGTGAACAATTAGGAATTTTGAATCTTCACAGTTAGGAGCTTTGAGAATCTTCACATCTTGACATCACTCCCATAAGTTGCAGGCACAGTGTTACTTCTGAGATTTTCCTTAAGTGATTTATGTGTTTCTTCTCTTGATTTTTCTTGCTCTTGGAACAAAAATAAATATGCCCCTTCTGATTTGCTTGTGTAACCTGTTAAGGTACTAAGATTAATTTTTCTTTCATTCATTTGCTAATAAGGAGACATTAGCAATCAGAAGAGAGTCTCATTAAGGATTTGATTCACACTGGCTGGGGATGTAGCAGCATTTCTCTAGCAGCATTGGCCTCGTTCAGCAGATGTTAATGAAGGATTGATTTTGATGCCATCTTTAATGAAGACATGAACTAAAAGATTAGGTCTTTCAGTCAAGCTTATCTGAGATTCTGAAAATAATTGAAAAGCCTAAAGTGACAGACTGGGACAAGACTACTCTAATGTAAACAAACCACTAAAAATACCAGGCTATCAAATATTGATTGAGTGCTTGCACAGAAAAAACAGAAGAGAATAATAATTTTAAAATTAATTAGGATATATTCCAGAATGAGCAATTATTCTCGCCCCACACTTCATATATACTCAGGAGATGTCAATGAAGCCACCAAATACATTTAGCAAGACATGATAACTTGTTTAAACTGGAGCAGCATCTACTTTTCCTGAGTAGCTTTAGATAATGTGGAATGAGAAAAAATAATTGAAAGTGGCAACACAATTCAACTT
Source organism: Toxostoma redivivum (assembly GCA_013397375.1). Classification (NCBI taxonomy): domain Eukaryota; kingdom Metazoa; phylum Chordata; class Aves; order Passeriformes; family Mimidae; genus Toxostoma; species Toxostoma redivivum. The sequence goes on along the minus strand of VXBI01002035.1, from coordinate 828,281 downwards.
TAGATTTTCATGGCTTTTAAGAACCTAATTTTCTAACCTTCTATCATCAGAGATTTATTTTTTACATAACTATACCCAAAATAATTTTTAAAATTTACTTTTCTTAGTTCCTGTGTGCTTTTTGTTAAATGTCATGTCACAATTTAAGTGTCAAATCTGAATATGTCAGAGAGAAGATGCATTTGCCAGTTTGAGTGAATTTTTCCTTCTTTAAAAAGGTCTTGACAAAACTAAACTTGCAAATTTTGTTATCTATAACTATTTCTTTGTCATGCATTATGACTTAAAAAGTCTTTCTATGGATCTGATGGAGTTCTATCTTTCGAGGTGAGTGATATTGCAGCAATCCATTAGTATGAACTGTATATGCAGAAAATAACAACACAGCTTAAGTGTTTTCCCTTGTTGTGAACCAGATAGGTCAAATTTAAGATGGCAGCACTGAAACAAATATTTAAGTAAAGAATCAATTTTTATTTTTACTTCCCAATTGAAGTGGTTAATGGACCTTATGGACCTACACAATTGATGAGACTGTAGAATAGCACACCTTTGAAATCAATGTCTTGGAAAAACTTATTTGCAGCTAGAGGCACAAACATACACTTTGGAAATCCATAGAAATATTTATTCACTTTTAAAACAAAGAGCATATGTTATTTCAAGGTGGATACAAGACATCTTTTTCTTACTGATTTTTTTTCTGTTAGTAATTTTTTACTTTGTATAATCTTTTTCTTTGTTCCCATTTCCATTTAATTTCTTCTTATGCTCTAAATAAAATCACACAAAAGAGAAAAATGTCTGCACTCAAATATTTGATTTCATTTTGATTTGTAGAAGACCTGATGTGATATTAGAAATATTTCTAAACAACTGCACTGTTTCTTTTTTCTCCCCCCAGTTTAAATCTAAAGATAATAGACTAACTGTAATAGGAAGCTATCTGGCTTTAATATTACCTGATGTAGCAGACAGAAAAAAACCATATTTTTCATTTAATACTTGAACATATCTTGCTTAAATGCATGACTGGTAAAAGAATTTTATTTTTCTTGTGAAGAATTGTCCACACAGTCTCTTTCCAATTCTTCTTGCAGGGTATATATGTATAAGGGAACAGAAACTAGGGGTTTGACTAGGAGAATCAAATAAAAATCTCAGTACTGCTGTAAAATATTGTCTTACCTCCTGGTGACCTTTGAATGAAAAAAAAAAAAATTAAAATGCCTCTCTTCAAAGCTACCTTTTTATTGAGAGTCACCATCCAGTAGCCCATACTCTCTGGAAACTCTGCTGTAATACAGAGATGGTGAAATACCCTAGACCTTTCTATCTAACACAATGGCTGTCCCTGCTTCAACCTATGCTCCAGTCTTAGTTCACATTTTTTAATGAAAAAAGATATGTGGTTTTATGTAACACTGAAACCATTTCTAGTCACTTTCTTTCCCATCCTGCTTGGAAAATTTCGATATTGTGCTTGGATGGGCCACATAATTCAGTTATGCAAAGAGATTCCAATGGAACTTAGTTCCCACCACCATGTCTGAAGTTCTAATCCCACTTTTTAGTTTTGTCTGCTTTTCCTAGTTCCAAGGTTTGCCAGTGCTTCATCTGCTTGAAAAAAAAAGAACCGCCAACTTTGTATTCAATACTTTTGCTTTGCTGGGACTGGCAAGGCTCCTAGTCTGTGCTGTTTTTAGGAACAAGAAGTGACAACAACTTTCCATGCTAGTATGATGTTTGTGTTCTTTTTCTGTTTCCTCTGGGTACTCTCTCTTTGGGATTTTAAGTATCTTCTAATCTATGTCACCATTCCTCCCCATCTCTGCTTGCTTGACTGGGCTTTGTAGGGAAAGTCCAATTCTTTGAGAAGGGCCTAAACTCTACATCTTGGTTTTCTTTTGAAACACTGAAATAACTTGGAAGCTATTCATGTGTCTGATGGGTTTCTGGTTTATGGGCTTAATTGTTCTGTTTCTTTGCCATTTATAAAAGATAAACGCCCCAGCTTAAAAACACAATCAATACTATTCTCATGGCAAGCTTCATCTATGGCTGACTTTTTCACTTGGCCTAGCACAGCTGTTTTGCATTCGTATTGTGGGGTCTCAAGTATATCTAAACTCTATTATAATATGGATCGAAATTATAACTCTTCTAAACTTTTCATTAAATTAAATTTTCACTTTTCACTTCTTTACAGCAAGAGAACTCTTCATTTCACAACATTTTTATAGCACTTTAATTCTGTCAGTGTTTTTTATGTTGTATTGTTTGGTTTGATGAGAATAACATTTAGGAAGAATCAGATATCCTTCAGAAGTAATGGAAATGGGATAAATAGTGTCAACAGGTAATGGTAACAACCTCTGGCAGTAATCAGAATGATTAAGAGCTACTGATGTACTGAAAAATGTGATAATAGTATGAACATATGAGGTACTGTCAGTAGAGACAGATGATTATCAAAGGCCTGACTAAGCAGATTCCTAAGAATCTCCTGGATAAAAATGGTAAAAGACTTTGCTGATCAGCTAAAGAAAACCAGAAGGAACATGACTCTATATGAAGTGGAAAGAGAACCGCTTAAAAGGCTCCAGTTGCAACAAAGGTTAATGTTGTTTTCACCTGGAAATAAAGAAGAGGTTTCTGGCTCTGTAAGGAGTGAAGTTGCAGAACAGCTATCCAGGAGGAACAGGTACAAAACCTGTGTGAATATCAATGTAGCATGCAAAGAGATTTGTTTGTGGTTTCTAACTCTAGATATTTGCTTAAAAATATCAGGGAAGGTCATAAGTCAAACATTCAAAAGTTGTGACATTTCAAATTAAGCCTTTCTGCCACTGCAAAATTTATGTTGCTGTTTCCCATATACGTGATTTCTACAGCTCTCCTACAGGCCCTGGGATGTCAGTGGTACATGAAACAGGAATGTGGAAAGCAAAGATATGTGAAGAAGGCAGTACCCAGATAATGCTGTAAAGAGTGGGATTCTACTCTTTGTCAGAGAAGCTTGACATGTTGCAGTTTCTAGGATGGCTCACAGCACTCTCTATAGATTCCACCTGAAGAGCACAAGAGCAAAAAGTCTCTGTTTTTACCTGATTTAAAACAAGTCTCAGTGTCAACACTTTTCACTAAGTCAAATGAGCAAATGGGGATATCTGAAGAGGCAAGTGCTGGCTGCTGTTTTAAATTTAAATTAAATTTTTGGTCTGTTTTACTTTCTGATCTTCATATAAGAGCCACTATTATGATCTGATTGTTTATTTGCAGGACAGCTCATAAAACAACTTCAATTTCATTTAAATCAATTTCATTTTAGGTTTTCAGCCTCTCTTTTTTTCTGTTTGCAAAGAGGACGCTTAGTCTAAGTTGCCAACCAAATGTGAGTTCATGCTGGGTCGAGAAGAGTTTGCAGGAGCAAGTCTTACAGTAACTCGTGTATCATAATGATCAGGATGGGGCAAGATTGATGGGGTCCAGTCCTAGGAATGTCATCATAAGTTGGGAGAATATGACAACATTTCATGATAAATTATTAATAAAGAACCAAACAAACTAATGTTTGCTCTTCAGGTTGCTCCCACAACATTTTGTGCTTTTGTTCTGCAGCACCATGAGAAGGGACATAAGTTAATTAACAACTGTTTTACTAGAGTTCCACTGACATCACCTATGATGCAGATTCAAAGCAAAGAGTAAAGAGGGCTGGATTACTTTTGATGTAGTTCTTTTCTGAAGTGCTGGCAGAATATTTTAAAATCATCAACATGTACTTTGCTCTGTCAACAAACTCACTGCTTTTAAACCATTTGAGTTTAACCTTCAGATAGAGACCATACTTGGCCAATTTGAACTGAAAAAGAGAGATAATGAAAGCTGTGAATATGCAGTGTGAGCATTCTCATGGAAATTGATGTGCATCCTAGACAATAAATGCAAACAAACAGCTGTTACAATCCAATAAAATTGCCCATCTGAGATTGTGAGATTCATTTGTAGAAAACCTTGGCCTTTTGAATTGGAATGTAAGAACTACACAAGGATTTTGTGCACCTCTGAGGAAATAACAGCATATGCTCAAAGTAAAAACACGGCATTTGCCTAAGAAAAGAGAAACAGTCTTTTGAATTTTCATTTATAACTATGGCATTATTCCTGAAATTATATTTCACATTCTCCATCTGCCTTTTTTCCGCTATTTATTATACTGACCTGCAATTTACTTGAAATGGGATTTAGAAATATGAGAAAAGTATAGTTGGGAATTCTGCCCACTCTAAATCTTGAAAAATACAATTTATGTAATTTCTATACAAATACTAATGAGGATCCAGAAAAATCTATTGCTAAACTGTGAACAGTTATGAAGTGCTGTTAATCATTCCTATTATAGTTTGATGCAAAATAAAATACTGAGATTTATATAGAACATAGAAACTCCTTTTCAGGCTATCAAAGCTCATTGCTTTATCTCCAGCACTGGCTTAGGGAGGCCAGTGCATGTGTACAAGGAGCTTTGGCAGACAGTGCTGGTTCCTGAGCACTCAAAAGGACTGGGAAGGCTGGTTCATCCCAAACCAAATGAGTACAGACATGGTGGTGCCAAAATCAACACCAGGTTGTAGAGTATTATAAAGTTATTCTTCCATGTTGTCCTTTACTGGCTGAAATAGGCTTTTCAAAAAGGCTAACAGGATGCCATGACATAAAAGTAGGAAGAGAAAACACTATAACTATAATTGTAAACAAACAAAAAAACCCCAAACCAAAACAAAAAAACCCCCAACAACAGAAAAAGGAAAATGTAGAAAGCTTCATAGACTTTCTGAACTGATGAAATTCAATACCCTTGTAATTTATCAGCTGGGTTTTTTCATTTGCTGGCTTTAAGAACAAACAACTCAAAGCACCTACAAGGCAAGCATGAACATTTGAGCTGCTCAGCTTAGACTTCCTTAATATTTTTCTAGATGTGAATTCACTTGCCTATTTTTGATCTTTACTTTCCAGTGATATGAATAGCATCTATGAGTGCCTATTTCTCTCCAGTTCAAAGGGAGCCTAGCATGACTAGCTCACATTTGAAGACCTCTGAAAGAAACATCTCCAGTTGTTTAAATTAAGCCTAGTTTTTCCTCTTTGAATAACCATATTCTGCTAATGATGCAGCAAAAGAAATTTTGATTCAAGGACCTCAAATGCTTATAAGCATCAGAATTCAGGCCTAACAACTCAAAGAAAATCTTTAACATTACTAGTTCTGGAACTGTTTCTTACTGTTCTCTGATAACATGAGCTGTAGCTTCACTTGGAAGCACCTTTGGTGCTCTGTTCAGCTTTATATCAGAAGGATGATCAAACAAAAGAAACCAAATTCATATTAACTTAGCATAGAAAATATGATAAGTAATCACACAAATGTCTCCAGTAGCTTTGGAGATACTTTCCCCTAAATTTTCACAGTGCATTAAAACGTAAGCAAAAATTTAAAAATGCAAGTATGAATAAGGCAAACAAGGAAAAAATCTGAAAAGCTGGGAGATTTGTTCTAACTGGCTAAACAACATCCTCAAACATACTGGAAAAAGCTGCACATCTCTTGACTTAAATGCATTTTTTTGTGGAGTGCTTTGTACCTTTCAAAGCACTTTGTTGACTCAAAGATAGGAAGCACCATCAATTCCGTGATGATCAGATGTCACCAGAAAAAGTGAGGAGTAGATGGCCTTGACAAATGTTAATTGATGTGAGTTAAAATTTAAAACAGTGTGAAAGAAAGGGGGGACAGAGGGGGGCAGAAATCTTCGTCTACCTATATTCAACACTGAGACAAGCTGGTTGTCTAAGCTCTCTACATTGTCAACAGAAAGAGAATAAAAAACACATCCAGGAGGTGATTTATCCCAGACATCTTTGAATATCCCCCTGGAGAGGTCTTTTTCTCTCCCTACATTGACTGCAGAGAGTGTTTATGTGATTTATACCTAATACCCAGCATTTAGACAACTAGAGTCAAGCAAGATGAATTCTGCCCTGGGGAAAGAAAAAAAAGTCCATGGTAACTTAGGAGTTCATCAGTTCTAATTGATTAAGGAGAAAGAACTGAGCATATCAGTAGTTCACAGAATGACTCTAAGCCACCACTGTGCTTCAGGCATGAAGGGGTAAAAGGCATCCTGTGGTAAGCCAGACAAGAAATTTTCCATAGACAGAGAAGAAATATTACCACTATATAAAAATGGGTTAGATCTCATCTGGAATTTGATGTACAAGCACCAGTAACAGAAGAGAACTAGTTTTTTCTTTGAGGCATTGGTAAGAAATTAAAAGCAGTGATGTCCTGGAACAGCTGTCTATAAAGAAAGACCATCAAAACTCCAAGTGCTTCTAAGACATGTCTTGAGCCTGCCTGTATGCACTGAGAAAACACAAACAGACTCAGATAGAAGAAGGTACCTTTCAATGCAAAGGTCCTATTGACATAAGAGATATAAACAGTGCAAATTTTTCTGCAAGGAAAAAGACTCCCAATCTATTAATGTGTAACTTTTGAAGTACAAATAAGGACATTCAGGAAGACTAATGCAATTTTAAATTAGATTCCTTTTCAAGCTTTGCAAAGAAAACGGTATTTTCCTGAATTTTGGAATGAGCAGAGAAGGAAAAATAAAGCTTAAAAAGCAGCAAACAAAAAAAAGCTAGACTGAAGTATCTTCCAAAGCCATTTAAATAAGTTACCAGGGGGTAACTCAGATCCACAAAATTACGTTTCTTTTAAAAAAATTTACTGACAATACTGCAATTGTTATAGGAGACCTCAAATCTATACGGACTATATTGATATACTGTTTTACATACAAGACAAGCCTCTGTGTAGGATCAAGGTTTTTTTTTTCATAATCTAGTGGTTAATTTACTCATTTATGTGGTCTTTCATACAGCAAGAGAAGAGAGAAAAAACATTCAAAACTATTTTTTTTAAATCAGTAAGACTAGCAAGAGAAAATCAGTCAGAAAAAGAACAGCAGCTTTGAAATTGACTTGATAAAATTTGAAAAATAATTTAAATAGCAATCTTACCTTAATGGCATAAGTAGAGCCATGTGGGCTGAACAGGCTGCCTCCACAGAGACACAAGAGTTGTCCAAGGCTCTTCATGAAATTCTTCAAGTTTTGGTGCAGGTCCCCGAACCTTCCCGCAGGGTGCAACTTTACCTTTTAATGGAGGACATGCTGGCAGGAAGCTCCATAGAAGCATCTCCAAGGCAAAGGTTGTCTGGTTTTTTTTCCCCCCCCGACACCATATTTTACCTGAAGCCCTATCAGTTCATAAATGAAGCAGTTGAAAGGCACATCCTCACTTGTTCTGGTGAATACTTACCCCTCCTGACTCCTCAAGGAATGTACTGCTGCCTTGCTCTTGTAGTTCTTCCATATATTTAAAGAAGATTGTTTTTAATATTCTGTTTCACTGATTAAAGAGAAGATGCTGCAGTAAACATTTTAGTTTTTAGAAGGTGAGAACTGCTTTTAAAAGTAAAACCCTAATGAGAAGGAAAAGGCATCCTTTATGAGAAACACACTTAATGCATTGCTTTTTAAGACATGGTTTTCAAGTGCAAACTATAAGTATCTGAAATGTATGAAAGAAAACTGACATCACAGTTATAAAAGCCAAAACTTCTTATGATAAATAGTGATAGTGAATGATATTGAAGTGTCTAATCCAAGTAGTGTCCTGCATAGGTAGCAATGTTTCAGAGGCATTACACTTGTTGAAGCTTGACTAAGTTGTAAGGTACATCTGGCTGCTTTAGGCAGGAGAAGCTCAGCTGTACAATTAGCTGTACTGCATTTGTGCCGATTATTTGCTTGTAGAAGTGACCTGTAGCAAAGGCCCTAAGAAGGGTATTCAGTGGGGCTGGAAAACATTAAAACTTTCCACCAAAATATGCTGACTTTGGACTGGAACCAAGAGAGGGAACACAAGCAGTTTTCTCCTCTTACTGCAGAAAGCAGCTGAAGATAAGCTGGAGAAGTAAGCTTGGGTTTATGCACAAGTTTGATCTTGGGGCTCTGTTTTCTCAAGATTGCCAGTTCTTTGAGCCATTCATGAAGATTTCACATCAGAAATTGTTGCAAGGATGACAGGATGCTCCATTTCAGCAAAATGACAGACTGGGAAATTCTTCAGGCATCCATGGAATCTGCTTTGCCAACCCGGGACAAACTAGATCCTCAGCTGCATCTGTGGCCATTTCATTGGCAGTAAAGGCTTGAAGTAAAACTGGATCCTTTGGCACCTCTTTCAGAAAAAAAAAACAAACCAGTCCTGGCCATTATAAAAATGGGATTCCCATAAAGTGCTAAGACCACCTCCTTCCATGGGTACTGAAAGACTTATTTATATTAAGGAACTCAGCACTTACTACTGAAACCAAGCTCTGGAACACAGGCTAAAGCCTTCAGGTTGTTACCAATAATACTTAGATACACCATTTTTAAACCTGTCCTATATACAAACTAGCTCATGAAAAAGAGGATTGACAAGGATAAAGCTGTTGATGACATTTGCTGTCACCCCATGCTGTCATTTGAAAGACATGAACAACATGAGAGAATCTTGCAATGCACTGCCAGAAAGGATTTAAAAAACATATCTTCCCTCTGAAGAGCAACTCAAAAGCACAATGAAAACAATTACCACTGTGTAACATCTCAGTATTACCCATTATCAAATTATTACATAAAAATGGGAGAGTAGTGCTTGTTGCTACTAGTTCTCTGAATATCTGTCTTAGAGGCAACTATCTTCTTTTGATCCTCTGTTCATAGCATGAAACAACAGTAATATGTTTTATTATTATAAGCATAATTCCTCTTTGTTGATAGACTGCTGTCCCATTGTCCTTTATCGTAATCCACAGGTAGAATAGAGAATAGAGACAGGTCTTCAATTACGAAACATAACTTACCAGTAATTAGTCTTCTTTAGGATGCACAGACTATAAATAAAGCCATTCTGAGGGTACACCTATACCTTATCCCTCCAGACTGAAGAGATTTTTCCTTTGCAGTAATTATGGATGATGTATTCACACTGTTGGCATCACCTTTGACACAACAGTATAAAACTCCCCGTATCACACCATAAATTGTTTAAATGATCAACCACACAGACATGGTCTAAAACATTGAAGCAAGCCCTGCTAATAGAGCTCATAGAGCTAATAGGGATTCTTTCCTTTTCAACTTTAATATTCACATTTGTTCACACTATGTGACTTCATAAAATTAACTGACACAAATAATCTACCAGAAGTTCTTGACTTTACCAAGTGCTGTGGCAGCTCTTGAGGCAGCTTACCAGAGATGGCACAGTGCCTGGGGAAAGAGTGGTGGATATACTGCAGGTCAGTAACTCAACAGTTTCACAGAAGCTGTACACTCAGTTGGAAGTATCAATTCCTAAGTTTTATAGCAAATACTGAGACACCTACCATCCATCTAGATAACTGCTGGATCTGTCAGAGATATACACAGTCTGTATATTCCGAGATAGCCTCAACTACAAACATAAAGGGAGCTCTTTTGCTATTAAAGGTACAAAATAAAGCATGTTTCTTAGAAGCCCAAGGGCAGGTGAAGGAGAGCATAAAAAAGTAAGAGATGTTAAAGACACTACCTTCAACAAAAATGACGGCTGCATGTTGGATCCCAGAAATCTGGGGGTTTTGAGCTTTCAGTGCTTTCTGGCACAGACCCCCTGGAAAACACTGCTTTTGACCTGAGGCCTTGGAGACAGCCTCTAAATATGAGTGATGAAGTAAAAATCACGAGTGTGTAGTGAATTAGAAGTGTGTGCTTTCACAGGGTGATGGGTTTTAAATTTGGGGTTTTTATAGTATAGTAATAGGTATGGTACAACATGTAGGTTTTTGGGCGTTGTGTCTTTCTTTGTTCATCTTTCTTCTTCTTCCTTCTTCTTCATGGTTTTCAGGTAGTAGTTTCTGGTTGGTCAGTCAGTGTCACTCTAAGGGGCATGGGAACCTAGTTACTGGGTCAAAAATATAAATAATATAAGAGTTAATTCTCTATTGGATTGTTTAGCCTTAAAAGACCTTGTAGCAGCTGCATCCTCATCCATTTTTTCCTCACTTCTAGCAGGTAGCTGGAAGTGCTGTCATACTTTCTGTACTTTCTGGTAAGATATAATAAACATCCAAGCCCAAACATGAGAAAAACTGTTTCTATCATGTTTCTGTTAATCTTGGCTCTGAGCAGAAACAGACGAGACTGATGACAAACCACTAATTAAGTGGTGCAAAGCCCCTGCACTGCTGTTACAGCTGCATCTTAAGAGCTGGCCTATCTTTGAAGAGTAAGGTCAAAGAAGGAATCACAGGGGTATGGATTTCTCTGATTTTCTAACAGAGAATATAACAACAAAAAAATGCCACTTTTTTTCTGGGAAAGGAGATTCCATGAGAACACGAAACACCAAATTAAAATTCCTGTAAGTGACTTGCTTGGCAGAGGGAAGGATCTTGATAAGCACAGCTCAAGGCTGTGATGGATGGTAAACAGACTTCATTAAGCATAAAAAAAATGCAACAAAAGACCAAACTGCTTCAGTTTGTGCAGGTAACTTGGAACAGACTGGACTGATGGGAAGGAAGGCCAACAAAAACATGAACACAAAAATCTAATCTAGTTAATAATTTACATTCCATTCTATTACTTATAAGGCACAAGAGAAACAGGAGTGCTGAAAGAGTCAGTCTTCCTCCATCTGCAGCATGGAGAGAAGCATTACTAGACTCAGAGGAGCCCACATTCCACAGTAACAGCTAGACGAGTAGCAGCAGAAGTCTCTTTGAGAAAGGGAGAAAGTCTTGATATTAAAATTCTGCATCCTTCATCCCACCTTACCTTCACTGAAACTGGGGACACAGGGCCTGGAGGATATGCTTAATCTACACTATCAGGGGACTGTCCAACAGGCAGCCTGACAGCTCAACTACTCTCGTGAAAGTGTTGAAGACACATGAATGAGTGTTCAAGATAGAGGAAAATTAGCACTGTGGGACACAAACTATTACATCAATCTGCTTGTGATAGATCCATTGGTAGAGGTCAGACAGACATTTTTTGGGGGAGCACCTGGCAGATAAACTACTAATAAATGAATATAGTTCTTTGTGACATTCTGCCAAGGGCTAATTAAATACTGGAAGAGACAAAGGAAACCTACACACACCGTTTCCATGTTGTCAACTTTAAAAATGAGTAGTTTTGTGGTGAAGTCCTCATTTGAGCGAACAACTTTAGATATAGAAAGCCTTTCCTGCAGTTCAGATAATGTGGAACTCCGTGATAGAGATGTGAAGCTCCCAGTCATTTGGCCAGTCCCTGTTTAATCCTGTTGCCCAAATAGACAGTCAAACCAGGGGGAACACATCTAATGCCACTTCCTAGAAAGATGGAAAAATGTAAGCGTCATCTCCCAGTGGAAACTTGTTTCTTCCACCACAAAAGAAAGTTCTCACTCTTCAAGGAATAGCAATGCTGATGTAGGGATTTTTTCTATGCTGTAATTCCTGTCCCTTAGATTGAAAAGTCCTGTTTCATTTCAGCATCATGGAAAGAGGGAAGCATCACCTCGAGGATAAGTCTTAGGACAACCACTTCTGGCTGTGTTGAAATGAAAGCCTTTCCCTGTCAGAAGGTGACAAGCATTTCAGCTTGGCCAATATTTGTGTTTTGCAGTTTTGCTCTCACAGATAAAAGGCTTCTTACACTACTAGATAAACACCCAGATGCCCTCTCATTCTACTTTTAAAAGTATGGTAAAAGGATCACATAGCTGCCTTATTTTGAGGGAGTAGAAGCACCTCTTAAACAGGTGGCAAGATATAATTGAGAATAAGAGAAGACTGTTGCAAGTGCAGGTACCATAAGGAGTAAACATCCCGGAAACCTGAGCAATAAGGTGCAACAAACTCAGTGCAAGAGGACAACCAGTTAAAAAAAAGGAATTTAGATTATTCTTCTAGTGGAGCAGGAGACACAATAAATTCTTTTTACTCTTCCTTAGCTTTGCAGGGGCAGAGTAAAAAGTTGTTTTTTTTCAGAATGACAAAACAAGCTTTAAAATGCAATTAAGTATTTTCTGTTGCATAAAAATGTGACACTCTTTTTAGACTCTTTCTAAAAAAAAATGTACCTCAAAATCAATACTGAAACATTTACATTTTCTAGAGTACAACAGGGTGTTAGGCTACTTTGCCTTCTCTCTCACTCTTATGAAATCAAAGATTTGCTCCCAGATCTCATTGGCCAAAATTTGCTCTCCCCAGAAAGAATCCATTGCTTTACAGGCTCTAATGGAAGAGTTTTGATCAAATCTCAGGAATTTCCATCCATCAGCATTTTCCAAATTCCAACAGTACTGACAGAAATTTCAGATTTTATCTTGTGAACACCTATGGGAAAATCTATTTACTATTTTATTTATTTTAGTGAAGACTTTAATGATGAGTGGCTCAACCTCCCAATGGCTTTGGCCAAATCTAGGTCTGAAAATATATTAGGGCTGTTCCACAGATAGTGCAGTGGAAGATTATGATCACCTTCTTTTTGTGCAGAACAGCTACTACTGAATTTTGAGTGGCAAATTATAAATACTGGTTAATGTTAGTGCCACATGTTCATCACTAAGCTATTCATGACATAAACCAAGTTTTCAATTTGTAACAGTTTAGTGCTTAGTACAATGAGGTTCTGGTGTTTAACATCTGCTGCTACGATGCTACAGTTACATCCTAGTGAGCCAAATTAATCCCTGATAAAATCCTACTAAATTTAACTGGATTTCAGTGCAGTAATCAGGCCTCTCTTTGATATAAATTGTGGCAGAGTTACTCAGAAATACATTTCTCAGCTTTGAATAATGTTCTAGTGTGATTATTTCACATGTCTGGTGAGCAGTGAGGACACCATTAAGCATTCTGGGTCTTCCAGTGATCATGAATTGATGGAGTATTAATGAAACAGAAGGAAAAAATTGTAGGCATGCAGCTTTGTTTCTTAATGTCAAAATGGCAAACTTTGCCCAATTATTTTATAAAACAGCCTGAACTCAAGGACTTAAACATGACAGACATTTTGCCAGGTTAAAAATCACTAAACATATAGTATATATACAAAAATTTATAAAAGTACTGTATTATATTGTATATAGATGACATTATATAATTTAGCATTTCTTAGTGCAAGTAGGTACATAGTGATGGCATTCCCTCATGTCATGAAGTTAAAACGTGCAGGAATCTATTAGGATGTCACACAGGAAAGAGAAGGTTACCTTAATGCTCAAGATTAATAGAAATGGGCTATAATTCAACTGCAATTGATGTGCAAAGTCATATGGCCCAGAATGAACAGTTATGTCTATTATCATCCAATACTCTCCTTAGCTGGACAGGACAAGCTGAATCATAGGATGTTAGAGTCACAGAACAGTGTAGGTTGGAAGGGACCTTTAAAGGTCATCCTGTCCAACCCTCTGTGACAGGCAGGGACATCTTCAACTAGATGAGGTTGCTCAGAGCCCTATCCAGACTGACTTGAATGTTTCCAGGAATGGGACACCTACCACCCCTCTGGGCAAACAGTTCCATGCCTCACCATCCTCATCATAAAAAAATTTCTTCCTTGTATCTGTAGTTCAAACTCACTACCTCTTTTCATATTGCAACATACTGCTTAAAGGCTTGTCCTCATCCTTCTTATAATGCCTTCTTTAAGTATTGAAAGGCTGCAGAAAGATGAGAATAATTTCTGACAAAGGATGATTGTGGGACACTAAGCTAATACATGAATACATGTGATTGTAGGAGACTGCAGACAAATAATTTCCAGCAGCTGTGCCATTGTATAAAGCTCTCATTAGGCAGCATTTAAAAGCCTGCATATAAATCTGTGTGGAAACATTATAGAAAAGACATTCACATGGTACCACATGGGGATATCCAAAGTCGTGGGGGAAGGAGAAACTGCCTTCTAAGAGATGCCTCAGAGAGCTTGGATAGATGATCCTATTTATCAAAATTGACACAAGAGCATGGTGGTGGTTTATGAAATCACACCATGGTGTCCAGTCAAGGGTGACCATGCTAGTCAGGGGCTGAAGCACATGATATATGAGGAAAGACTGAAGAAACTGCTTTTACTCAGTCTGGAGGAAAGAAGGCTTAGGGGAGACTTCATTTCAGCCTACAGATGCCTGATGGAAGGATAGAGAGAGGACAGAGCCTGACTCTTCTAAAGGATCCACAGCAATACAATGAAAGGCAATGGATATTGTTGGAACATGGAAAATTCTGATTAGACCCAAAGAATTTTTGCATTTTTTAGCCATAAATACTGTAAAATATTCGAACTGGTGCCCAGAAAGATTGTGGGACATCTATCCTTGGAGGGTGTCCAATAAACACTTTAAACAGTCCTGAGCAACCTGATCTAATTAGACCTGAGCAGGGGTTGAATTAGGTGAACTTCAGAGGAAGACCATTTAGATTTACCATCCAAATTATTCTATGATTCTCTGAAAATGCATTAAAAAAGAGAGGAGATACACCCCTCAACTTGTTAAACACACACACACACAAACACACACAAAAAAAATAGAGAGCAGAGACTATAGTTAACTTTAAGGAGCAACATGTTTACAATAAGAAAAGTTCTTGTACAGTAAGAATAACAAAAATCTACTTACCTTTGAAATAAAATTACATCAATTGAAAATAAGTGAAAAGAAAAGAACTGGACTCAGAGTGCTTAAAGCGACACATTCCTACCTATGTCAATACTTAGTTGTGACAATCTAAATTTATTTTTGAAACTTAGTATTTCTAAATCACTGTTGACTTTTTAAGAAACTCAGAAAACCATCAAGCAATAGATACCAATGCAACAGTTTAGCTTGGTTTCCTCCCCAGTATGAAATACTTGAATCCCACAGTATTTGCAGCATCAGAGCAGCACTCACAGCCCCACTCTGGGCTGCCAGAATGGGAGCACTGAATGTGAGCACCACACGGGACAAGCTGTTGTCACCCCCCAACAGTGAAAGTCAGTCTGCAGCCTATCTCTGAGCTGCCCTCCAAAGTGGGTCTGTGTACTGAGTGAATTGGTCTCAGAAATCAGATTTTTCTACTACGGACAACAGATTAAGCCTCTGGTACTGTGTTTCTGAAGATGTTTTTCTGCAGCTAGAAGGAAAGGCATGCCTTTGTTATATGAAGTGAAGTGCAAGAAAGTAGTTCCTTAATTTTGCTGGTTTAGTCATTCTAGTTCACACAGCTTCACGTGTGCTTCAACTGAAGTTTTCAAAACAAGAGCAGTAATACCCTTTGCACATGGTGTTATGAGAAACAGGTGAAAATTACGTACATCAGTTTGGAGAATGGAGGCTGCTGCTCCTCGGACACTGAGAAGTTCACCAGACTCTTTGTGAAAGCCTATTTGCCAGCCACAACTGAGAGCTTTTGCTTTGGCTGCCTTTCAAACACAAGGCTACAAAATGTTTTCCAGAAAGGTTCAGATGGAAGAGATAATTCACAGATTGCCTTTGTCATCACTCAAGAGAAGAACTGTCTCTAGCTGGAAATATTTCAGAGATATTTATTGTATTCTGAAAATTTCATTTTATTTCTAACTTATTTACAGTTAAACATTCAGAATCATAAAATATGAAGTATAAAATATTAAACAAAATAGATGCAGTCCGTGTTATTCAGGTGCACCATAAATATATGATGAAACAGTAAACAGCATAGGAATTTTCTGATGGTCCTCTCTGTCATTTACCAGAAAAAAGGGTGTGTAGACCTGCTTTATACATTCTGGTCTGACCATTATGGCATCAATCTTTCATTTCAGAGAACACCACTACCACTCTGGTTTCTGTGTCCTCAGTCCTCCACAGTTACTTTCACTGTCTAAAATGCCAGCACTAAAGTTCAAAACATCAAATCCCCTCTGAAGTTGGTATATTCATATATTCAATAGTTTTGTTTTTTTTTTA
This sequence comes from Toxostoma redivivum, assembly GCA_013397375.1. Taxonomy (NCBI): domain Eukaryota; kingdom Metazoa; phylum Chordata; class Aves; order Passeriformes; family Mimidae; genus Toxostoma; species Toxostoma redivivum. The sequence continues at coordinate 812,179 of VXBI01002035.1, read as the reverse complement.
AATACAGAATTTCCTAGAAAAGAAGAATCAGGTAATTCAGTCCATATGAACAAAAGAGTCATTTATTATATATATATTCTCTAGTAAGTTATAATAGTCTCTTGGATTTTAAATGTCTTTTTGCTATTTTCAATGCTTAAAAATTATAATTTTAAAACATTAAATATTGTGTTATATACATTATGATTTAATTAATCTAAACATGGAGCATTCTCCAAGTGAAAACTTGGATGAAACAGAAAACAATTTCATTGACATAACAGGCTTTAGAAATTCACTTCATACAACCATAAATTTGACTATATGAAAAATAGCCCAACATCAATTTGCTCCTATAGGGACATTTTTCTGTTTGTTTTTCTGATCTTCGGGAGAGGGTTTTTTGGCTGTTGTTTTTGTATAAACCAGAGGATAGATCTAGTCATTACTTTTGTCAATGTTCAGTATTGTAACTTTTTTTAATCTCATACCTATTTTATATAAAATAACAAAATATACAGAGAAAGCTGAGTTTGTTACATTAGTTCATACACATACAGTAAATAAAATTTTTTTATGTATGGCTTTGCAAAGGTAGATTATGAAGTGACTTTTGTATTTTATTTGTTTAAAAGCATTTTAAGAGAACGTGTTAGTGTGCTTACAATAGCGGCCATGGTATTCGGATGTCGAGCCAAGAGTTTAATGCTAGGATCACCGGAGGTCTTGCCTGACACTGCTTCTGCAGCCCTCAGAAGACAAATGTAGTTTATTACAACCTCGTCTATCTTAGCTATAATTTCCTGCTGCTGTGTTTCAGAGTTCATGACTTTAACTAAACGCATGCAGGCTTCTGTTAAGCAACAGAGTACTTGAAAGCTGGAAGTCATAGCTAAAAGCATTTCCTCAGGGCTTTTATCAGCCATGGCCATTTTCCTGCAGGCACTTCCCAACTGTCTCGATTCCAAAGATAACAGTTGTTTGTACTTAGAAAGTTTAAGGTCATATGTTTCTGGATGTAAACCTTCTCTCTTGCCCATACTTGCTCGGACCAGTGAGAGTAGCTCATTGGCATCCTTTTGTGCTACAATAAATCCATCAGGCATTGCATAAGTCTTCTCCTTCATCACATTTATTCGTGTGATTCGTGCATCGAAGGCTACATCGTTGAGATTCACATCAATTTGGCCACCTTGGATGTCAGCACTGCTCTTATCACACTCATTGACTGCATCATGTGGGGGCTCAGCAGCTTTTGGGGACTCCAAGACTTTCTGCTCATTGTCACTGGACGACTGAGCAACTGGTTCTGCCAGCTCACATGGGGTCTGTGGTTCGAAGAGATGTGAGAGCTGATGGCTGTCTCGGTCATCTTCTTCCTCGTTGTCATCATTTCCTCTGCTCAGGAAGCAATAGCTGAAGGGGCCCCGACACCTCCAGGTGCTGCTGGTCAGCTTTCGCAAGGGCAGTGCTCGACACTGCTTGGAGTCCTTCTGACTGGTGCCTGTGCCCAAACACCTCTTACTGTCCTTCCTATCAGTGCTGACATACACACAACTCTGAGAGTAACTTTTTGACAGCTTTTTGCCCAGGGAAGATTCCACCCTTTTCTCCAATTTGGATTCATCCTTTTGGGTGGTGTCTAGGCATTTCAAGCTGGCCGTGGCTGCCTTCTTCTGAAACAGCATCTCAGTGCCTGCAGATCCTCCAATGCTGCTGCTGCTGCTGCTGCGAGTCAGCATTTTCTTGTTCTGCGGCATCCTGAGGCTTCCTCCTATCATGTCATATGGCCATAAACTAACTGTTGCCCCACAAGCCTGGTTTACTTTGGGAATGTCACAAGAGTCTTCATTTTGACTTGGCACCTTTGATTCTGATAGCATGGATGATAGCATGATGGAGTCAGCTAGAGGCTGTCTAGGAAAAGCTGTAGGCATGCCTCCTTGTCTTCCCTTTTCAGGCTCTGTGAAAGCTACACTAGGGGTAGTAGAAGAGCAGACAGAATAATTAAGCATCACCCTGATAATATTCATAGGTTGAACTTTTAAATCTTTTAACAGTCAGTACAAATGGTTTCCTGTTATTTCCCAATGCTTTCCATTCCTCAAAATATTCCATCAAAAATTCATTACCAGTCTTTTGTATTTCACTAAAATGCCATTTACAACCGGTCAACAAATTATAATTTTGAATAAGTAATTGTTCATTTCACTACAGCAGACTTACTCAAGAAAAGGAATAGCAAATTATATACAAAACATCCTAAATCTCCCCTAATATATGGATTGTGTGTTTTCTATTAACTAATTAGATGAGTAATTTTAAATGAAAATACCTTCTTTTACTATACCTGAAAGAGTATGGAAAGATGCATTCATGGTAATTTTGGTTTGGTTTTGTGGCAGTTTTTGGAAGAGAAAGATTATTTCTCATTCTAAATCCTAGTCTGTTCTACTTTTGGATTTTCATGCATTCACACACTACTGCTACATGTGGGTTGCAATCCAAGAAGAGGGAAACATTTAAAATCCAACTGAAAGAATTTCAATGCTGTCTCTGAAAACTGAATTTTTTTATAACTTTAAGGAAACACCTACTGTCAGATTGTGAAGTAAATTCATGCTTAATAAGGTAGTGACATTTTCTTATTCTTAACATCTAGAGCTTTTTATTCATATTGCCATGTTTTTGACAACCTGCTAAAAAAGCTTATGAGATACCTAAGAAGTGAATCAAAGGTTTTGCTCCCTTACATTAATATAATTTCTGAAGTAATTTTACAATCTAACAAGTATTTTGGACTCAAGTGACTATGGATTTTGGGGAGGCTTCCAAAGAGTGGATGAGAGGCCTCTCCATCAGTGTCCCTCCAAATATTTTAACTGTAATGGGAGGTTTTTAAAAAAGTTGATCTTTGTGTGCAGCTCATCAGAGTATCACAAGTAAAATGAACAGGTAAACTGAAGGTCTAATCTCACTGTCTGCTACAGCTTGATGATATAGTTCCAGATAAAGATAATAGAAATGTCTTACCTAGACCTCAACGTGAACTTGTAGCTTTAGGAATAAAGACAAGAAACACTCTATTACTGCTGTACCTGTAGTTTCTTTTATCTTGGGGATCCGATGACATCCTTCACGCAAAGTGCCAAAAAGTGGTTCAGCATTAATTGCTGAATGCACAACAGGCACCGTCATTCTGTGACACACGGCTTCGGGCTGCTGGTGCAGGTCCTTGTATGTCGTTCCATGGTTTGGAAGAATGGCAGCTCTTTCATCTGCTGGAACATAGGCAATGCCCTTCACTGATGGATCAGAGATGATGTGCTTACCATCAGAGGTGCAAAGAGGGGATTCAACAGGAGTAGCACATGTGCTACTGCCCGTGCTGCATCCTGCATCCACTGAAGAGCACTGAGAGCTCTGCAGCGAGAAATGGCCTTCACTTTGCAGAGATGACATGCGCTTAGCCAGGTGATACTCACAAAGTCTAGCCACACTCTGCTCAGCTTCTGGAAGCTTTGAAGGATGGTCATCTGCAGATAAATCAGTATCTTCTGCATCGTTTAGGTCTTTGGCTGAAGACACAGGCGTCATATCTGACAGGAAGTTTTCACCTTGGCTAAGCCCTGAGGTATCATCCTGATCCACCTCAGGATCCACTTCATCCTTACAGTCAGTTTCTGTTTTACCAAGGACAGGAACTCTTGGAAAAGTCTTCCCATTAACTGTTTCTGGGCTTGGCTTATCTGCTGCCCCATCATCGGCAGCGTACCATCTTTGGCGAAAGGCAGTTCTCTCCACATTAAAAGTGCTTAGGCGCTGGTTGTCTCTTGCTGAAAGAGTTCCAAATTTAGCTTTTAGATCTTCATCAGATTCTGCTTTTTTATTTCCCTGTTGCTTTTTCACAGTAGCATTGCCATCAGAGGATGCTTTTACTTCGCTATCTGTCATCTTATTTTTCCTTTTACTAGTGCAAGAATATACCAAGGATCCCATGTGCAATTTGCTAAAATAATCTGTGACAGATTTTGTTTCCATGGTCTCTGGCTCCATTTCCATGTTATTGGAATGAAGAATCTGCTTTGAAGGCACAACTTTTGACTGTAGCTCTGCAGCCTGACCACCAGCCAAAGGCTGTGAGGACTTCATGCCTGGCCCTCCAGCCTGATTCTTAGCAATGGGAAATTCAGTCTGCTCTTCCACAAGTGGTTGGTAGCCTTCACTTGTGGTCAAAAACATACGTGCAGTGTTTTCCGACTGTTTCTGTGCTGTGGCTAGTTCAGAGCTTTCAGTCATTTCAGAGGAATTTGTTTCATTGCCAGAATCTGAAGATGACTCAGGGCTATATGCTCGCAGGATAGCTACACCTGCAAGCCACAAAAAATAAGAGTCAATTAAACGACAGCAGCTGAGGCACCTGGATAAGCGACAAGCAAAGGGGGGTGTATTAGAGACAAAAATATTCTTTGTAAGAATACTCTTTATTGCACAGTTCCCGAGACAGGTAGTTTAATAACTACCAGTGGCTCCATTAAATATGAAATACGATGTATGCAAAATGATGGCAAAAAATAAAAGGAAAACTAAAAAAAAACCAAACCAACCCTCATGAAATGGAGTACTTCCAAAGCTAAATGGATGAGATGGAATGATTTTCAATGAATAAATGTAACTATGGTGAAAGAACCTGAATTGTCATTCGTCTGCTGTTCCTCTGAAGCAGCCAAAGCTTCTAGTGCTTGAAGTGTAGAGACTACAGCATCATCTAGCCCCTTCTCACACTGCCCCTCTGTATTAGTAGGGACAGCATCGATAAGCGACACTGGAATGTCATCATTGCCTAGATTACTGTCTTGCTCCTTGTTGTCTCTAGGCTGTGTTGCTTGATTCTGAGAGTCTTCCTCATCAGAACTGTCCCTGAAGCCAGGCGGAGGAGCAGCAATGGCCATGTTTAAGGTATGCAAAAGGAAATCGTCTTCATTGTCATCACCTTCCGGAGGTGGAAGTGAAGTCAAATCAATAATGTCATCACTAGAACCAGAAAGGCTGAGAAGAGCAGGCCTATTGATTTCTCCTACCATGATATCTTCTTCACAGCTTACTTCATCTTCATCTTCTGCATCATCGGTGTTTTCTGCATAACAGATATCATGCAGTAAAGGCTCTTCTATCCCTTCCGCAGCTCCAAATATTTTACTATCGCTTATAGTTGCGTAAACAGAATTTGTAGCAAACTGAATGCTTTCAGCATCTGGTGACAACTCCAGGCCTTTAATATCATTGGCATTACTAAGATAAATGGCTCTTTGTTTTTCTAGTACTTCTGGACTTTCATCCAAAAGCCTTTCATAGCCAAGAGTCTGGGGACTGATACCATCCAAGTTGGGATCTCCAAATATAAAGGAAACTTTTGCTCCCCTGGGAGAATCCTGTGCTTTCTTGCTAGGTTCCAAACCTGAGAGTGAAAGCAGTGAAGGCTGGTTAAAATTTCTGCTTTCTTCTGTTTCAGCAGGGTCACTTTGCTTAGCCAGATGCTGATCAAATCCACCTGAATTATAAGTATTTTCTATGTACAGGTGTCTGTGTTCTTTTTGACATAACAGACTTTCAGAAATATCTACAGTCTTCTGCTTTGGATCAGCAAAGGACATTTGAGCCTCCTGATCTCCTTCGGCCAGGAAAGTTGTAGTTTTTGGTATACAATTCCACTCAGAAGCAAGGATATTATGCTTCCCTCTATTCTCAGGTCCTATAGCATGGTGAAATAAAATCAACATTGTGAAATCAAAGAACAAAGTCATGTAATTTGTAAACAATCATTTGTTGATGATGAGTATTAAACACTCTGAGTAGGATAGATGAGCCATCAAATACTTTAGAAAATGCTTTCAAATTCACCTCTTATTAAGTCATCTGTTGACTCAATGATCTAAACTTTAACTGGTTGAACTGGTACTTCCGTACTCTAAAACAAATTAAAATGTCAGCTAGGTACAAATGCTATTCCAGGCACAGTAACACAAAAGCAGCTGGTTTCTCCAACACCATATGTATTCTGACAAAAGATATATGCATATAAAATAATGACTCTCTCAGGGAGCGTGCATCTGTCTACTAGAGTATGAAGGAAATTCAACACATGGTTTTTTTATCATGAAGATGCTATCATAGGCTGGGTATTGGAACATTATAAAGCTGAATTGAATACTGTGGTGCTAGGTCTGAGCCAGAAATCAGATCTCATTTAACACAGCCTTCTATTTATCTGGAGGCACTCTGGCTTAAGTTGACTTCTGCTTTATACACTGGACCATCGTTAACACACTGTGAGATAAATACCTGTGTCTCTGCTCCCTGCATTTTTCTTGTTGGCCATGTTAAATATTGAACGCCTTGAGTCAACCAGCAGTCTGTAGTATCCAGCTGTTAGGCAAGCAAGATTCATTGCATCTGATGACTCCATCAGAAGAGTAATAGGCTAAGAAGAATACAATCAAGTTAAGGCTGTTCCTCCTCAATTTGCCTGTTGACAATACTATTACATCGAAAGAAAAGTAATTACATCACAAGCACCACATTGAAAAGTACATGTGAGAATTCATTTTCCTCACTACCAATATCAAACAGTATAAAAAGTTTAGTCAAGATTGGAGTTGTAGTAAGGTAGAAGTCCAACTAGACATCTTAACAACTGATTGCTCTCTTTCTGAATGAAGCTGCTCCATCTTTTTCTTGCATAGATATCTTAGTCTGGCAAAAGTCCTATTTAATGTTACTCTGAATCTGCCACAGGTGAAGAAATGCAAAGGAGCATGACAGGAAGCCAGCAGTCAGGGAAAGTTGAGGTTCATAAAATACAGCAGTCAGGTTAAAGTATTATTACACCGCAAGACAGGGACTGGTTAAAAGATTTCAGTTTGTGGCCTGACAAGTAGTGAAAAAATAAGCAGATAAACAGAGAAAAAGAGATCAGAGAAAGATCAGCAGAAGGGTGACCAGCAAAGAAAATAAACACAAAACTGTAAAAAAAAAGAGTCCTAACAAGAAGTGAGACCTCAGAGCATTGGAAAACTATGGCTGCCAGGATAACAAGCATCAAATCCAAGACATCCATGTGAAACATACTTTAATTAATTTTTCTTTTGCTATTATGTATTCATTTTCTTGCCTAAAAAAATTGTTCATCTCTACAGCTTTTAATACCAAAAGCTGTTCTCCTCAAATGTAATTTATTAAGGTGGCTAGCCTCTAAAACTCCTAGACAGGAAATAAAAATGAAGCCCTTACCATGATGCATAGATAGAAATTAGACCATAGACAACCCATCTTATCACTCACAGTTTGTAGTGACTCATAGTATGTGGATATTTGTGACAATTTATCTTAATTTAGCATGCAGAGCCCACTGTCACAAGACAGATGCAAGGACCTTTATCATTCATTCCAGGAAAAATGTCACACATAACAAGGATGGCTCTTCAAACTACTCAACTCCTTACTAGTAAAAAGATCACTGATTCTGATGGAATCTATGGCCAAATCATAACTGATGATCACAGCTTACTAACAAACCCACAATAGGTCTGATGAGTTTTTAAAAGCCTGTGCTACAGCATCTTAGACCACCATGTTCCAGGTGCCCTGAACATTGTATAAACTGTTTTCATCAACTTGGAAAAATATATGAGGTTTTTTTGTTTTTTTTTCTTTAACCTATTTTTGCTACAGCTTGAACTTCTTTTCAATATGTGCTTCTTTCAAGGTTTTCAAATATACCTATTAGTTACTATAAGTTATTAAATCTACAGTGGATTAGTTAATCTCTATTCTTTTGAGCAACTACTAAAAACTGAAATGCTGAAAAGCTACATTCATCTCAAATTTTCTGCAGTGATTAGAAGAAATTAATGAACACTTCAGAACTCTCAAATTGCTGAAAACAATGCTGTCAAGTACTGCTAATCTGCTGAAATGTCCTGAGACAGCTAAACTTTGATTGCCTGCTTCTGCCAATTGAAACATGCTTGAGAACATATTTTAAAAAATAAAAATAAAAATCTAAACTGTCTGTTCATTAAGAAAATAATATAATGTATACTGGTACATTCAGAAGCTGGATATATGAACCTACTGTTTGAGGGTAAGTGAAAGGATGAAAACATCATTGAGAATACCTACCCGTGTGTGCCTGCATCTCCTTCACAGGACATAGTTACAAGCCCTATTTATGCCCCACAGAGAGGCAACTTTTTGTCTAATTCAACCCAGAACCTCCTAGATTTTTATTTTTTAGTCAGTCTCTCTGGGTTTAAGATCATATGTGCTGAAGTGCAAGGAGATGGGGATATGCACAATTTGCAGTAAGACAGTAACAGTATTATAATATATAACAACATAATACCACGGTAGTACATAATACTATGGCATACAGTGCTGTATATTACATATGGGCAGGATTTAATTTCTATATTACTTCCTCCATCTGTAAAAAGGTGATAATAGCTTTCTTACAAGAAGGCTATGAGTTTAGCACAGTAATGCAGGCAAAGCAGCCTAGGATCCTCAGGTGCTGCCATTGTTAAGTAAGGTGAAAGAGATACTGTGTTCACCAACCTGTAAATTTCTCTTAAATTGCTGTCAAAGAGCATCTAGATTACTTTACAACAATGTTTTGTCATTATCTTATGTACAAAGAAACAGTTCTAGGTCAATACACCTAAAGCATTCAAAGCAGAAGCCTAGTAAAATATTCCTCATGTGTGCTTTTTGTGTATAGCTGGGTAAGCAAAAATAACTGTTAGGTTCTATTTATTTTAATCAAATATTTAAGTTTCAAATACAATGAGAACTCTTCCTTCAATCTCTGGTTATTCAGATTAATGCCCTAGAAAGTCTATGAAGACTTTCACTTCAAAGCCTAATAGAAACCACACTAAAAACAACCAGAACAGTATAACATACAAAACTCCATTTATTTTGCCACTAGAAGCCACACAGATGTAAAGTGTTAAGTGAGATTTTAAAGAAATTAAATTACTATAGGTAGATGATGAGCATCTGTGAATAATGAACTGGAATTATAAAGATTAAGAAGAAACCCATGCATTCTTATAGTTTATTTAATTGGCAACTATTGTGTGGTTACTTCCAGTAAGCTTTATGGACATAACACTGGATTACAGGGGACACTGGTCCAATGCAGTTGGCAATTCTTTAAGTGTAATAATACTGTATATTATACTAGAAGGAGCTTCAAAAGGCAGCCAATTTCATCAACATCTCTTCTTACCATGGAAATCCATGAAGATAACAAAGCAAGTTGCTGGGGGCCAGATGAGAGAAAAATCAAAGTAGAATGCTGGTGCTGGAAAACACCAGCCTAGAAGACTGCAGGCCCAACTTGTATTATAAATGTATTGTGAACAAAAAAAGAGCTGAAAATGTATTCTCAGTGTACTACTGGCCTGAAAATGTTCAGAACAGTATAGCTTAATCTAATACTCAAAGGCAAAAACATTAAAAGATGTTATATCAACACAAATCGACAACAAACTTACTTTTACATCTAAGACATGCAGTTCAACTCTAACATTGCTTTCATCTTCTGTAAACATCTCAATTCTGTTCACGTGGCTGAAGTCTGCCAGGAGAGCCACAAGGTTTGTTTTGGTGTTTATCACATGGCTGATTCCGTACCGTGGCCCTACCAACAGAGTCACTTCTGAACGCTTTTCTCCCTGCTTTACCAGAAAAAGAAAGAAAACACAAGTAAAAAACACGACAGGTACTGCATAGTGACAGAAATCACCACTCCCTTCTTTCAGTTATATAGAGTTACATTTGCATGGCATTTCTACATTAAAGATTATTATGTTTTTACTAGATAGATACAATACACAAGAGCATACTTGATTCATAATTTTAAAAAAAGTAAAGGAATTTCTTGCTGGATGTTGATTGCACTCTAGATTTTAGGTGGATAGTTAGATGGACAGACGATGAGTGGACTCTGCTTCTGTTAAAAGAAAAACTTTGTCATTAAGATTTTTCCAGACTAACAATTTTAGCATTCAATAGATAATTGGATGGTATATTTGCTAAGAAAATGCTATCTATCTCCAAATTCCCAGTAAAATTTATATTATGACAGATATGTTATTTTCAAGATGAAAAGAAAAAAAAAGGGATTTGGTTCAATTAAAAATTGTTTTTTAAGCACATGACTAGAACCTAAACTTCTAAAGAAAATTATATGATCCAGCTTTTGGGAAAAAGAAAAAGAAAAAAAAAAGCATTAGACAAAAGAATCAAGGGAAGAGATGTTTTTAAGAGAAATGTTACCACTAGTGTTGCCTTGAAGACACGCCCTCCATACAATCGGAGATCACTGAGGAACTTTAGATAATGCACCTTGGCTTGCAGAGCAGAGAGCTGAGGAAGGAGAAACAGGGGTAAGAGGTAGTTGTGGAAATCATCACATTATAAAATTCCGAAAGAAAAGGTATTTGTGTAATATAAAGAGAATGGTCCGCAATAACGGTTCTTTGAGCCTGAAGCTAAATCTTGAGCTACTTGAGATTCAGATGAGGAGAAACAGTTTCATTCTTAAAATTAATTTCTTGCTTGTTTAGTTAAAATGCACTGAGGACTTGGGAATGGGCAGATCACAGCACTTAAAGAACATCCTAATGTTTTAATGAAGGGAAAATGTTAAAGTACTCAGATTAAACATCTGTTCACTGAGGGATTTCAAGGCTAAGACAGCAGCTTTCCATTCATAAACTCCATCAGTTCTTAAAGGTTTATGTACCTATATAGAGAAAGAGAACAAAAAATTTGCATTTGTCAGCTATGTATTTTACATTTTGCCAGGTACTTGTGGTGTTTGGTGTATTATTCCAACTTTTTACTGCATTTCCTATTTTCTAAAAAAACACTCTTCCACTATGTTTAGCAGGTAATAAATTAGAAAGCTAAATACAGCACATCAATACATATGATCATGTAATGTAATACATGTCAGAATTTTTCTCCTCTTTTTTTCCTCTGAGCTTAAACAACCTACTTTTTAAAAAAGCCATGTTGGAAATACTTTATGAGACAGAAGGGAGACAAGAAACAGTTCATTTCACCTGAATCCAAACCTTACAATTCCCTCATGTAAACCCTTATATCTGGACTTTCAGAAGGCAATATAAAACAGTCTCATATAATTTTCTAGTTTCATTTCAGTCACTGGATTTCTAATTCAAAATCTTATTTAATCTCAAACAGCATTTTAAGGGCCCCTATCCTAAATTTTTCCTAGACAACAAGGAGGAAATGGATCTAAAGCAGAGCAACTATTGGTAATGCTTTGCCCTTTGCTTCACCAGGTATTCACTTGGTGCAGAAATACACAAGGGCTGTAAAAAACCAGGAGACCCCTGAGAATTACCAGCTTCCCTTCACATGAAGGAAGAGGCCAGAAAGAAAAGTTAGCTCCTGTATTAGTACCTACAAGTGAGACAGGAGGTGATGAGGAGCTCATGCTTTCTTTCTCAGACCTATCTGCTAAGAAAGCAGGTTGGCAAACAAAGCTCAAATCATATTTCCAAAGCTCAAATCAAAAAGAATGAAGCAAACCCAACAAAGTCTGCTTGCTGCAGGAAGGGACTCTTCTAAACAAGAGCTGATACTGGTATCACACTGTAAGGTGTATCTTACACCTGTAAGGCCTGCAGCATTGATGGCTTCCAAAATAAACTCAAGTTTATACTACCAAGATAAATAATGAGCAATTGGCAAAATTTAATTTTAGTTTCAGCAGTGTAGGAGACACACAATGCTTCAGCCTCTCTCCCTGAGGTCAAACACATAGAGCTATTTTCACAGTCAAGATGTGTTCTGAAACCTCAAGCAGGATTTCTGCTGATCACAATGAGCCTTAGCTCAGGCACCAGCTGTTTTGAGGTTTTTTGGTTCAGAAACAAAGTGTCATGAAGCAGGATTCAGCTTGTTTTATGTCTCAACTAGTCACTCATAGGTTCTTTTTATAGTTCATGAAGAGAAATAAGCATTTCTAGGACACAAGTAATCTGACCTATTTCTGGTCCCGAATGTGGGATGGGATGAATCCCTCCCTCAAAGTTCCTATTTCTCTCCATTGACTAAAAATGAGAAGATGACCTACACAAAGAAACCACATTTTGGTATCTAAAAGCAGTCTCAGCTGCATGCATGTAACAAAGGCACTTCTCAGAGACTTTGTCTTATCCGAGTTTTTTGCAGCTGAAGTGAAAGCTGAGTGCTAAGAAAAGCATTTTACAACAGCAAGGAGGGTCATTTACTGCAAGGACCATCATCTATCCAGTTAGATCTTGGCCAGCGAAAAGTCTTTCTCTACAGTGTAACAGAAAACAATCTGAAAAACAGCATTTATGTCAGATGAGAGCATCAGAGAGAGAACAGAAACTTTCCTAGAAAATCTGCCATTCATAGAAAGCACTAAGTTAATTAAAGAAATATATATTGTTATCATACATGAGGTATTAACCTGGTATTAACACCAGTTTTCTGTCATTCTCAAGATAAGAAGATAGTTTAGCTGGGGCATAATTAATTATTTTTAATAGTTCTTGGCTATGTTGTGCCAGCACCCAAAGTTAAATCTCTGAAAATATAGTGGCTAGGTGTTTCTCCAAAGGATTAGCTTTAAATGTGTCCCATGCCTGCCACACTTTTGTTCTTTAAAATATATTTTTCATTAAGATGCAAATTAAATACCTTTTTGCCTGGAGGAACTAGGTTTTGATTTGCTTTGACAAGGTGGGAAAGTGCTTTCTTTATGTTCTTTTCTTTCATGCTTTGCAGCACAGCAGATGGAAGAAAAGTCTCTAATCCCCATTCTTTTCTGCAATAAAAGGCATATATTTAATTTCACATTCCTGTGATGATTATTTATCTAAAGACTGGTGACTACGATGCCAAGTGAATGATTACCTGAAAACAGAAGGAAAGTTGTTGAAGTCCGGAGTTTTGCAAGAATATGTTATTTCTTAAACTTAACCTATTTATTTCTTATGAAAAAGGTATTTCAAAATTATAAATAAACTCTCTTCTACCCCTTCCATCTCTTCAATCATGCCATTCAGAAAATACTGTTTTAGTTTGATATCTAAAGTCTATGTTAAACACCACTTAATTACATTGACAAGTATGGTTGCAGAATTAAAATAGCAGAAAATGTAACAATGTAATGTCACATTTAATTTTATTTTACTGGTTTCTTTTAGAATATGGAAATCAGAGCCGTTTTCTTGTCACCTTTATGTTTTGGGGCTGGGGAGGGAGGGCTGGGTCTTCTTAAAATGCAACCAGTTCGCTTCCATTTACCACATTCTTTTTCTCCTTGAAGCACCTTTTGATAGAAGACTCTTTACTTCTAAGTAACTTTTTTTGAAGACTCATTAATAGGATAGAATATAACATTGTCTCCAATATGATGGATAAACTCTACAAGACTGAGTGTGTAACAGTTGTTATTTCCATTCTGCAAGCAAACTAAGCAACAGCAACAAAAGTTTTAGGGTTTGGGGTTTTTATTTTGTTTTTTATTTTGTTGAGGCATTTTGTTGACTTTTTTTTTTTTTAAATCCAAGCGGATATACACATATTTGCACTTTTTAATGTTTCTTTTTTTTGTTTTAGTTACATATATATATGGTGTCTAACATAAGACAGGTGACTACTGGAATACTTCTGCATTTAAGAAATATTACAAACTCCAATCTATGATGCACTGTCTTCTGAACCAAGCAATAACCTGAATTTTACTATAATAATGTCTATTAAAACCTTAGGGTACAGACGATATAATCTTAGATCTTAAATCACTGAAAGCAAATGAGCTAATTGTATTTACATTTATGCCCAAATAGATGATCAAAATGTAAACAGACCCAAAGGACAAAATGTACTACTCTTAATGCACCTGAATTAAATTCAGTGACAAAGAATAAACCTAAATTGGTGCATGCATACAGATATAATAAAGAAACAACCTTAAAGAACCGACAAGTTACTCCTAACATTTCACTTTTAAAGAACACACAGCATTCTCAACTTACTCTATGTATTTGAGGGAGATTTTCTGAGTTTGCTTGGTGGTCACAGTTGCAATATACATTTGTAATGCAGCCAACCGCAGGGCAATGTCATATTTCAGTTCTGGTCCAAATCTTTCCTGGACCACATCGTTACAGCTCTGCCAAAGAACCAGTAGAGGGAGCATTACATTAAAAGATCTTGAACTAAAAATAAATTACTGGGTTTTTTTTATTCTCTCTCTCTTTCTCTTTTTTTTTTTTTTTTTTTTTCTTTCTTTTTTTTTTTTTTTTTTTTTTTTTTTTTTTTTAATTAACACCTCCTGAAAAGCAACCCCTAACTCAGAAGCACAACTGTGTTTTTGCTTTCAGAGGTGTCAGATATTCATGATATGGGAACTAATGAAGAATACCACTACTTCTGCCAAAGAGCAAAAGGCATGATTATTTTGACCTAAACTCTCTTCAACCATCCTGGAGAGAAAAGTAAGCCTCCATCACAGAAAGTGCTTGGAGGGTATCAGTACATCTGGACTCAGGATAGCAGGATTCTACCTGGTGAGATACTCAGGAGAACCACATTGCTTGTACATCAGTCTTCCCATCCTCCACTTTACTGGAAGCTCCTGTTCAGACATCATTTCTGTCTGATATTACAGTACCATAATAACTATTAACAATTAATTCAGCTTCACTCTTCTCTAAAGCTGAATGTATTTTGGAAAGATATCAAAGCATTACTACTTGGAGAGACTTACAAAGAAAGAGGACTTTTCAGATGATAGAGATTTGCACATTCCCCAAGTGCATTCATTGGCTTTATGCAGCAGTAATAAAAGCCAGGATTCACTGCAACCATGCTTTTCTATGTGAAGATGTAAATTTATATATATAATAAATGTATTATTTTATTCTCCTTTACACTAGCAATGGCTGGGCTTTCACTTACCTGTACATAGAGATATTCAAAAGCAACTGGATCTCTTCTTAGAAGATCAATAGGATCCTTTGGGACAAAGCTAATCCTGAAAAGACACCTCATCTTATGCGAGCTTGGCCTTTGGGTCACCTAGGACAGTGCAATAATAATATTAGAGCTTGGCAACCCTTGGCTGAGCAACAGGGTCTATAGTCTTGGGCAATGTTACCCTGCTCCAGAACCCTGTGGTAGCAAGAAAAAGAATTCTGCCCAAAAAAGAGCTTTGTCATGGGCTACTTATTAAGTTCTTCACCTAAGATCATCATATATATAATCTTGTGGAAGGACTTTTAGATTCAGACAGGCATGACTGCCTTATACAGTTCATCCTCAAAGCAACAGAATTCATTCAAAACCAGGGTGAAACAACAGAGAAAACAGATCTTCACAAAAACCATCCAAGTGAAATGCAAACTGAGTTGAGCTTCAGCAGGGCTAAAATATTCATAAACGAGAAGAGTTACGTATTTGGAGAGAGGTCACATTTTATTTCATCTAGACTGAAAACACAGGTGAGGCCCAACTTGGCAGCTATTACTCCCACTTTCTCTTGCTTGTTTTAATCCATTAGGCAAATTGAGAGAAATTAGGTCTTTTTCCTGGGTTGTTCTGGATTAAGAGATCTACTCCATAACTTCTGACTGAGATCCAATACATTAAAAATAAAAAAGTCTGCTTGGTGTCTTGGTCAGCAAAACTTTTTTAAGCATCTAACTCTATAATCTGGGTATATTCACAGGAGACCACTGCCTAGCAAAGAAGTAATTAGACAAAAGGGTAACAATCCAAACCCACCATTGTAAGTCATGGTCAGTAGCAACATTATAATGGCAAATGAAAATATTGCTGATTTTACAGGAACTTCAAAGAAGAAACCCTCAGAATTAATGTAGTTTATGCAATTTATTCAATTAGGCTAATGCAGTTAGAGAGTTAGGTACTTTACAATCAACATCTTTACTTGACAAAACTATACTTTTAAAAATGTCCAATGACGTCTCTGTCTCACTCAAACAATTTTCAAAAGGTCTATTTATCTCACGTTGTCTCACCTCTTTCCTAAGTATATAGACATACTCTGCACATATGAATAAAAGTTCCAGATGGGATCTTTTAAAAGCTCACTAATTTGCTTTATTCTGATCTTTATGACTTAAGTGAGAATTTTACCAAGAACTTCAAGGAGATGGCTGGGCTAGGAGGACAAGTATTGAGTATTTTTGGATATTGTACAATCACTAGGTAGCTTTTACCCACAAGAAAAGAATGTTAACATGACAAAAGCAAGTGCTTAAAGGTTACAAAATGCTAGAAAGACTGTTATCTGGTAAACTAAGCTCCTTCACACCATGACACAGATTCTAGTTATAATTACAGGGGTTCTGTCATTTATATTAGGTACTTTTCCACATCTAAGAATCCATTTCTCCTTTTTCTTCCTTTTTCCAATTTAACTGAATTTTTTTCAAAATGCTAATGTTCTTCCGAAACGCAGAAATATAACAGAAAAAAAAATCAGGCTAAATAATTTGGCAAAATGATAAGCAGATAAAATCAGGGTACTGTGCTGGTAACTGTGAAGCAACTTAAACTTTGGTGACATGTCCCTGATCTAAGGAAGAAAGTCACACCAACATTTTCTGTGCCATCATCACTGAAGTGACATAACATACCTCTGTGTAAACAAGCCAAACTTGACTTCATCAGAAAGAGGACTATTCCCTGGCACACAGATACAGATCTGTATAATCAAATTGGAACAAAATATCAAAATAAGGCTTTTGAAGAAATTTGGGCGGACTGTGGTTCTCAGAATTGTCACCATGGATTTGCCAGCTGTTGAGTATGTTCACTAGCTTGGCCCCATATTATATAAAAAGGCTAGATAAGTATTTTTCAGATTTCAGTCTTATTTTTTTAATTCCTAGTATTTTTGAAAGGCTCAATAAAGCAATGAAATATTATGTTTTTATAACAGAAAATTCCTGTGAGAACCTTATTTTTACAATCACATCTAAATATCCTATCAAACTATAAAGCTTGCAGCTAACTCTCTTGAGTAAGGAAAAAGATGGATAATTTACTGATTAACCCACCTCATTAATATTTGTTTTCATATACCATTACACAAACCTGAGTTAGAGTCTCTTGTTCATGTAGCAAAAGGAGTCTCGTTCCAGAGCCTTCAACTCTCTGCTCCAGCATTAGGGAGAAGTGTTCAATACACTTGATGGAAAGCTTTTCTTGGAGTGTTAAGATGACATCCTAATTAACAAAGGATTTATAAAAAGTGCTTAAATTCATGCTTGGGACCCAGTTCTTCACTGCCACACACCCTGCATGTACCCAGCACAGGGCAGAAGCCCAGGCTTTGTGCCTGTTTTGCACAAGTTTCCAGGACATCACAACCATTCCTAAACATCCCCAAGACAGTAACAGATATGAACATGAGAAATACATAAATGGGATTCCTGGGACTGGACAGCATTCTGTTGTGGTTTAACTTGTAAATTATATTGGTGTGGCTCTTAAATCATATCTGTCTCCCTGGAAATAAAACCCATCAGCAAAAGAGGGATGGTCTTATCACTATTCTCTTCCCTTTGTCAGGGCCAGCCATCAGGCAGTCAAACCAAATTTATAAGTTCAACCAAAAAAAAAAAAAAATAGATTAATGACCTTTATTTGTTCTTATGGCAAAGAGTTTTTTAAAAGTTCACTTCTTGAGTTTTGAATGCTGACAGAAAAGCCAAGGATGTGCAGAACAATAGCTCTAAACTGATGGACAATATCAATTTTTAGAGATTCCTGATTAGCTTTTTTCACACTGAATTATGACTGAGGATAGATAATTTGAGAATGATTATATTTAAAATAACAGCTAAACAAACGTCTTCACAAAACCATTCAACTAATCCCTACCTTACTTTCATATAACGCTTTGTAAATGTATGCAGATTATTAATATCATTTGTCAAGGTATCTTTTACTTTAGTGGATACTGTAGGAAAAAGAAATACATAATAACCCATCATTTAGAAATAATTTCACAGTATGTTGGTGGCAAGATTAAAACATTTCCTTCCATCTGAAAGATTTTCAGATATACGTAAGTATCCAGATGGATAGGACTTACTAAGGAGATCATGACAAATTGTAATCCAAGTGTTTTAACATAATTTAGGAAGATTTATTGATCAATTACAGTGTGTTTTTGGAAAATCAAGACCATACTGGTGGAAGGATGAAAAAAATTTATGTGGTAGGATGGGGACAGCTCTCTACAAAGTAGAGAATATAAGATTATTCATTTTATTATAAGGTAGCATTAATGAATTGCAAGCTATCATTCTAAATAATGGAGGCTAATATTATACTATTCTGACCAATGTGGAATTTATTACCTACACATTAAAGCTACTTTTATTTTTACTTATAAACTATGCTAAAAGACTATGGGCATAACAGTAACATGAAGCAGCATAATACTAAATATAAGCTTTTAAGACAGGGTAGTACTGGCACTGCTTTCCATCACTAGCTCTTCTGGACCTTTTAAAATATGAGGCTAAGGCACATAACCTCTAAATTACTGCACCAAAGTTTTTGCTAGATATCCCCTCATCTGATAATTTAAGAGTCAGCCCAGGTGCTATGACCTAACAGTATGGAAAGTGAGGACTGCAGGTTAGGTGCTGCTTGCACCCTCATTTTTAAGTGGTGAACTAGTGGACTGCTAGAGGTGAGAAAACCTGCATTTACCTTGACTCACCTGNCACCCACACTGAGGAACAGACACACACATGCAAGAATATGCCTTTTACAGGTGTGCAGGCCTCAGAATATGTAATTGCCTGAATTAAATGCAAAGGAAATTATTCCTACCAATAGTCAAAATTACTAAATTCAAAGCAGGTTTACATCAATACAGCTAAGTAACTGAGGCCACATGGGTATCTGTGCCAATGACTTTAGATTTGACATTTGGTCAGATAGTACCTGACAGATCCATAATAGAACTACTGAAAACTAATGTAATGTGATGGTCTAAGACTGGTCTTCAGAGGCAAAACATCCTGGAATAGGTTGGCTGCTCATATGCTCACAACAGAAAATACTAGAAAGTGAGCTTGTGTGCCTTAGAAGGGTATTGAGACCTCACTAGCTACAAGAGTAGTGTCCTATTTCTTCACCAGCCAAGTTTGCAAATGGACTCAAGGAATTCAGTATCTAATGGATGTATCCCATGGATGGAATGCTTGTATCCATACCTGCATTCAACTTATGCCTAAGGCATATATGCTACATTTATTGACAAATGTTGCATCCCATTTTTAAGTGTGACTCTAGCATCTGTTTTACTTTCAGACTGGAGTAAATTTCTTGTCTGCTTAGTAAATAACTCTCTCTGCTGCTCTAACTGATTGAACATTCTGCTGTATCACAGTGAGCACAAAGGCAGCCTTTCTTCAGACATGCCTAGTTTTACAATCCCTTAATACTAGCAAAAGCTGGCAACCCCAGCGTTCATCAACCATTCCCACCCACACCCTTCTCACATCTCAGTGTCCCAAGCATGTATGCAACCATGCAGTGAGCTGGATTTGGCAACCAATTCATGTCGAAACTACCTCCCCCAAACAGTCACGCTAGCCCTGCTGCTTACCATGCTACTCCAAGGCTCTCACAGACACTGATGATGCCTCTGATTTAGGAACCCACACAGAAGTGTGACAGACATTCCCTGGCAGACT
This sequence comes from Toxostoma redivivum, assembly GCA_013397375.1. Taxonomy (NCBI): domain Eukaryota; kingdom Metazoa; phylum Chordata; class Aves; order Passeriformes; family Mimidae; genus Toxostoma; species Toxostoma redivivum. The sequence continues at coordinate 792,380 of VXBI01002035.1, read as the reverse complement.
CGGTTTTGTGCCAGGGCTTTACCTTTTTATTTCTGCATGCGAAATGTGCTATGGAAAGTGCAAAGGGCACTGTACTGAGGTGAGTAATTTATCACTGGCATAAGCCCACAATATCCCATCCTAAGTTCACTGAATGATAAGCTAGATGATATTCAATCAGCAACCAACATCTTAATCTTCTTAGCTCCTGACTTTTGCTGACAAATCATGCTAGTGTTTGGCAGCATATAAAAATGATACAAGCACACAATTTTGATTGTGTTCCAAGCACATTAAAATCATCACTTCTTCTTCACTGACAATAAAATACATTTTTAGGAGAAGAAAAATGGTGAATTTCTGAACTAAGAGTCCAGCCCAAACTGAAAACACCAGTAATTTTGTTCTTAAAGCATTCCAAGCAAATGATAGTTACTGAAGGTCTCATACCAAGGTATAGCTAGTTTACCTTTATTGAAGTGCTGCAGTCAAAACGGAAAGATTTGGTTTGTCCATTTTCAAGATACACCTTTAGAACATTTGGCATGAAAAGAAGTGAGTTGTCCTTAACTGTTTCCTGTCAAGCAAATTAGTGAATCAGATTACAATATGTAACAAGAGAAATATAAATATTGTTCTAGCAAGAAGTACATAATTTTGATGGAAAAGCAAAAAAACTGAGAAGGAAGGTGTTGACCCAAACTGAAAGCAGAAATATAAGTGCCCTGCTAGGGTCTAGCCATGCTCATTACAGCTGCCCTCTACAGGTTTCTGTCCTGGAAAAATATAACTGTTCACATTCATTTTATGTCTGGCTTGGAGTACTCTCTTTCCCTAAATATGATCTCTCTGACAATAAATATGGACTCTGAAGTTGAAACATTTTCACTAAAATAGAAAAATAGATTATTGTTTCTCTAAATATAGTGAGTTATTTACTGTCTTCAATCTAAAAAAATGGAAACTACAGTTTGTTAGTAAGGATTACAACTAAGGTATTTAACAATTTCTTTAAAGGTGGATATTAAATGCTGATATATTTCATCATTTAAGAAGAGCAACATATAAAATTGCTACCTAATTTGATGATTCATAACCAGTATAGAAAAATAAAGAGGAAAAAGGAAGGGAAACAAATCTTGGGAGATTTTGTTTGCTTCTTTTTATCTTAAAAAGCAGAAATTGCTTTACAAAAAAATGCAGTATCAATTTAGGTTTGGAAGAGAGTTGGCTAAAGACATCAGTGTGGAATGATGCTCTGGCAAATCATGAAAATAAGTTGGGAGTTCATGTCTAAGGAGGAGTTCAGTGCCTCTCAGAGGGAGGCTGACGTTGCCTGAGGTCTGGAAACAATAAGTTCAATTAGATAAATTTTAAAGGGGTCTGTGAGGTAATCTTAGTCAGTTTTCCTGACATGGTACCTCTCTTGAGCTTATGGGTTTTATGAAAACAAAGTTGATCTGAAAAAACAAGAGACAAACACTATCAAAAGTATAAAGACAAATATATGTGCTATCACCACAAAATTCATTCACTAGCATCTTAATTTTCTTTCTTTTAAGGGAAAATTTTTTCATAAAATTGTGAGCCTAATGAACTTAAAAAAAAAGATCATTGGAAAGCTTCAGAAACAGAAAAACCCTTCTCTTTGCAAGCTTGTCACCATTTCTCCTGCCATGTAATTACCTCCCTTTCCAGGCTTGAGCTGTACCTTTGGATGAAATGCTCAGTCCTTTCTGAGAATAGCTGACTACTCACCGACACCTGGCCATTGATAATGACTTCTTCAGAGAAGCGCACTTTGACAGGATTGGACTTCAATCTTGCCTTTTTTGCAGCACTAATAAAAGCTGATTTAGGAGACTGGAAGAAAAGATGATGACAAGATATATCACATAACTTCAAATTAAAACCTTTCTTTTCTTTTTCAGTTATTCCCCCTGTTTCTCATATGCTGGGAACTCCATGCATACAGCAACATTTTGCATACAGAAGAATGGAAATGCATCCTGACATAATCTATATGTACATACACGTACATATACATACACATTAGGAAACACCAGTGCATACTGAATACACTGAAAATTATCCCCCTGTTAGACTGGAGCAGTGAGAAGGGCTCTTGGTGCACACACAAATTCCTGTAGTGCTCCCACAATGACTGCTGTCACCCAACCTTGTCTGCATAAAGGGACACTGACCAGTGACCTACCAGTGACCCTTTCTTCACAGACTGAATGGGAATCTTTGAATAATCTGTGATCTACTGGATAGACATACACACAGCTTTTGCCAAAGAAAATGTCTGGGAGGTCTCCAAATGCAGTGGCATCTCACTGTATTTGTCCACTTCAAAACACAGGTGAAAAGAGGCATCTGAAGGCCATCAGGCTTCCCCTGAAAGTATCCCCTAAACACACCCTGTGCAAAGCATGCCTTCAATATTGACAGGTGGTAGGGCTTCATGGATTAGAAGTGTAGAAGCATTCCAAATTTTCTTCTGGGACCCACTAGACTTTTACTACGTTATGCAATGGGTTCACCTGTTTTCAGCCTCTGGAGAAAAAATCTCCTCACTTGAGAAATTTGACTAACAACTCCTTTTTAGTAACAAATTAAATATTCACAGTCAATGGGATTCCCATTTTCAGCAGCAGAATTGAGGTTGCTTTATTGTCAGGTCAGTTACAAACACAGTGCTTCTGGCATTGCCTCACTTCACAACCATGATCACGGGCAAGGGAAGACTTTCTCACTTTGGCTGAAAGTCACTGGGTTCCTTTGGGCCAGATTTTGAACCATTTGTTTCATGAAAATATGAATCCCAAACTTCAGAATCTTGAAGCAGAATCCTGAGAAGTGGCCATACTACTTTTGAATAGAGACTTAAGTCATGTTGGTTTGCCTGTGAGAAATAAGCAGAGGCACAAGTGGTGACGATCGAGGTGGCATGAGAGCTGTCCTTGTAAACATGGGAAGTCTTGCTACTATCACTCAAATTCTGACTCAACTAACAATCTGCAAGAGTAATGGATTAGTCCAAGGCTACGTGCTCCTCTGTTTCTGCCTCTAATCTCTGCTGAAACAGCTTAAAAACTTATTTTCTTGTGATGCAGAAGCCTTTTTTCTAGTAACTAGCAGGAAGAAGTCTAGCTCATTTCTGCATGCCTCTAATCACATTGAAAACATGGTAACTACTACCATAGGATCAATATCAACCAGTGAACAAGGAATGAACACTGCCATATTGTCCCAGGAGATCTCAGAGACATCCAGTAATTCCTGAGGCACAAAACAGAATCAAGAAATAAAAAGAAATGCTTCTTTGCTTTCAGAGTTCATTCTTTCTTACCTCTCTAGCACATATGACCACACAATAATCAATAATTGTAAATAACAGAAAATTCAATCCCATGAACAAACCAAGCCCAGCCTCCAGAGTCAGTGCTGAAAAAAATGGAAGCTCCCCAGAACTTTTGAAAAAGCACTAAAAAAAAAAAAAAAAAAAATA